>JACXGM010040883.1:0-10201 GCA_016801145.1 Umbra pygmaea
TTACATTATCCTAAATGTTTCCACTAACTTTCAAATCCAGAGAAATTTGTAATATAATTCGAAGACACGGGACGTTTCATTTTGTCGCCCGTAAATGGCGTCATATAACCTGTGACTACTCTAGTTGTTATAAGATCCAGGGAGCCGCCAAACATAACGTGAATAAAGTTATAATTTTTTAACAATATATTACTTTGTCGGTGAACATTTTTTATGCCGGAGATGCTAGATTGGAAGGTTGTCATTGACGACGATAACAAAACCCATGATCCCACGCAACCTCCCGACGTCATCCAAGTACATCTTTTGCTATTGTTTTGATTGAGAGCCCCCTGGCTGCCAAAAATTACATATTGCACGTTTAAATAAGTTAAATGAGCTACTTTGACAGTTAGGCTATACATTTGAGCTACACAGTTAGCTAGTTACATGTAATACAGTAACTTTGCAGTAGCCTACAGTACATAACCAGAGCTCTTGCATGCTGTCTAACTACTGACTGACTGTAGAGCTAGATAGACACCTGACTGAAATATCAGCAACTATTTACTTTACCGTTTTGAAAACTCATTTTCCAACAGTCTGCTTTGATTTGGAAGAGTTTTTCTATTTCTAAAATAAGCGAAGGAGTTAGCTAATATACTGTAGTCTGCTTCGTCTCTCTGCCGTCACGCGCACTCAGGAGAACAGATTACGGGTAAATGAATCACGCGCAGAGAGTAAACATTCGTGATTCCTCTTTGGCAAAGAGGTTGGTGCGATTATAATTTAGATAAACATTATTAACATAATTATCGTTTACCCACTTAGTTTATTAAATATTAAGTGACATTCCTGGTCTGGTGACCAATTCTATTTTGAAGGCTCGTTTGATGTGGACTGTGAGTGCGTAGCAGCTCTTGTGTTTGTGTGTGACGTGAATGAGAGGTGCGCTCGAAGAGTGGGCCGCACTACCTCACATCTGCAGGCAGGTGGCCCAGTCCGAATTGCAACAAGTATAGCGATTACAAAATAGTTTCACGAACCACCTTACCGGCCCAACAACTAGCGGCCCACCGGGAACTCTCCCGGTTCTCCCGATTACCCACCCCGGCACTGCCTTCAAGCCTGAAATAGAAATGGTTTGCTCTGAAACTGCTACATTCAGAACAAAAGTAGTTACAGAACAGCCTCCGAATTGACCTATGGAGCAAAAGTTAAAACAGCAATCGCTGTCCAAAGCAAATCAATGTCAGGCTGAAATTAACCCCTTCTGGGTAGCTCCACCCACTTTTGGGAAGGCCACGCCCATTACAAGTACCAATATGGATATTCACCTACTCCCTAATTTGTAAATGGTTGATATGGTTCCAAACAATGATTAGATCCAAAATAACTGAATTAACTGTGGGGTTAAATCTGCATGTTGTGACAAGTATTCATTGGCCAGTGACCATTGTTGTTATTTTGGTTGTATACTCTGGCACTTTCAAAGGAGGACAATGAGGTTGAAGTGCAGAGATCACAGCTTACAGACTATACATATAGGATGAGCCTATCAGAAATGTACAAAATAAATTTCAAAAAACAAACCCTTTAATACAATGCTCAAAAAATAAAGGGAACACTTAAACAACACAATGTACTCCAAATGAATCACATTTCTGTGAAATCACACTGTCCACTCAGGAAGAAACACTGATTGACAATCACATGCTGTTGTGCAATTGGAACAGACAACAGGTGAAAATTATAGGCAATTATCAAGACACCCCCAATAAAGAAGTGGTTCTGCAGGTGGAGACCACAGACCACTTCGCAGGTCCTATGCATCCTGGCTGATGTTTTGGTCACTTTTGAATGCTGGCGGTGCTTTCACTCTAGTGGTAACATGAGGCGGAGTCTACAACCCACACAAGTGGCTCAGGTAGTGCAGCTCATCCAGGATGGCACATCAATGCGAGCTGTGGCAAGAAGGTTTGCTGTGTCTGTCAGCGTAGTGTAGAGAGCATGGAGGCGCTACCAGGACAGGCCAGTACATCAGGAGACGTGGAGGAGGCCGTAGGATGTCAACAACCCAGCAGCAGGACCGCTACCTCCACCTTTGTGCAAGGAGCACTGCCAGAGCCCGGCAAAATGACCTCCAGCAGGCCACAAATGTGCTTATGTCCACTCAAACAGTCAGAAACAGACTCCATGAGGGTGGTATGAGGGCCCGACGTCCACAGGTGGGGGTTGTGCTTACAGCCCAACACCGTGCAGCACGTTTGGCATTTCCCAGAGAACACCAAGATTGGCAAATTCACCACTGGAACCCTGTGCTCTTCACAGATGAAGGCAGGTTCACACCAAGCACGTGAAAGACGTGACAGTCTGGAGACGCCGTGGAAAACGGTTGACCCTGGGTTCCTCCTAATGCCAGACAAGGCTAGACCTCATGTGGCTGGAGTGTCAGCAGTTCCTGCAAGAGAAGGCATTGATGCTATGGACTGGCCCGCCTGTTCCCCAGACCTGAATTCGATTGAGCACATCTGGCACATCAGGTCTCGGCTCCATCCGCCAACACCACGTTGCCCCACAGACTGTCCAGTAGTTCATCAGGAGTTCATCTGCCACCTCATCAGGAGCATGCCCAGGCATTGTAGGAAGGTTATACAGGCAAGTGGAGGCTACACACACTACTGAGCCTCATTTTGACTTAGTGTGGTTTTCCACTTTGATTTCGAATGGGACTCCATATCCAGACCTCCATGGGTTGATAAATTTCATTTCCATTAATAATTTGTGTGATTTTTTTTGTCAGCACATTCTACTATGTAAAGACGAAAGTATTTCATACGATTAGTTCATTCATTCAGATCTAGGATGTGTTATCATTCTCTTAATTTTTTTGAGCAGTGTACTAATGTATAAATAAAAATTTCCATGCTGCCCCATCTACAAAATCTTTCACAAAATTTTGAATGGGTGAGAATAGACATTTTAAAGCATGTGTCTGTTTAGAGATTGTCCTTACTGGTGCTGATGTGAAATATAAAAAATCTCAAAATATTGAATGCATGCAGAAATGCTAACAAGACCAGAGTCACATATCATAAAGTAAAACTTGTCTTTTTAATAAATAAAAGTTTTATAAGTAGTCCTAGGACACTGTATTGAGGCAAATAAGGCTGTTAAAAGGCTAAAATCATTGTCAAAATGACTAAGAACAGGGCAAGCTTGGGCTGGAGAAGTTGCAAGAAAAGGGGCATTTAAGGCACTTACGTAGTGCCTTCTGACCTTCACTTGCGTAGTATTCATACATGCCACTCTGGATAAGCGTATCATAGTGAGGTAGAAAGTTAATGCGCTCCAAAGTTGCTGAAGGTAGTATCTGGTCCTCACTCTGTAACAAGTACAGAGTTTCCTTGTCGTTTCCTTTTTTAATTTCCTCTGAAAGAGAGAGAGAAGACATTAGCAACTTCTTGCCACTTATATAACAGTTATAAAATAAGCACATTGAATTTATTTGCCAAATCTAGCTGATGAAAATCATAGACAACCTCAAGTTTATTTTGTATTGCAGTGTTCATACAGACAAGTTCAAATTCAAGGACTAGAGTACCTTTTTATAATATCAGCATATACAGTTGTGCTCATAAATTGACATATCCCTGGCAGATTTTATCTTGGGATAGTGCATTCACAACAAAGGCAGAGTGAACCCTTCAGAACCTTAACTTTCTGCTGTAGCCACTGGAGTGGCAATCAGTCTTCCTGACCTCTAGGGATGGGACGGTATGAAAATTTAATATCACGATAGTGACCAAAGTTATCACGATTATCAATATTACGGTTTTGAGATTATGGAAATGAGATGGAAATGTAAAAAAACTGATACACACACACTGAAAACATTTCAACAAGTTTTATACTTGGAAATCAACAAACAACAAATACAATTAGAAGCTCTAAGCACTTTTAATTTTACTATAGTCTACCATTTAGTACTAAAGCCTACTATCCGATGTGATATCATTATGAATTCCCCATAAATTGATGACTGATAATCTTGTTGGTAAAGCTATTGCCTAATTCTATCTGCTAAAGTAAACGAAAGGGCTAGTAACAGGGTGATTTCTCACCTATGCTCTGAATTTGACTCTGTAATGGCATATTCATGTAACACATACATTACATTCATTGCTAATCATTTGATTTATTGTGATGGCAAACAGAGTCATTAATAAACTATATATACTAAAAAATAGTCCTATTTTTTTATATTTGGTAGACTACCAGTTGCTGGCAGGAATATTTTTTGCCTTAACGGCATTAACTTACATGGTGGCTTGAATAATGTGCCAGTATCTATGTGGATGGTTCCCATTGTCTGCGGTTTTGAATCTCAGATGAAGGAATGGAGTGTTTTTTTTGGGATGTCGTGAGCGACAGATGTGTAGTTTGCGTTGGAATGCATTGTCCGACTTTGAGGGAGACCAGCACACATATCGTTTGAATGTTTGGATTTGGTTAGAGAGCAATGTCTTTATATTATATTTGCAAGTTATTTATATTCATTATATGAAATAAATTAACACTTCTAAACGTATCTTATGTTCTATTTTGCCTGGTGCATTTTTATGTGCGCACAATAGACTGTGCTTAAGTCTGCTGTAGAATCGCGACCAGCAGTTCAAACAAACTACTGAATAAAAGTAAATCCATGATGCCTGGCTCTTGAGTCAGTAGAAAGAAATGTTCCAAAGTAATAAATGGCCCCACTACACTTGCGCTAATGAAACAGAACGTGAGGATTAAATGCTCAATGAGAGTGGGTTGTTATAGTTGCTTTAAGGTAGGCTACTGAAAAATGCGCAATCTAATTAGGTACTGATCACAAGTAAAACGTTTTAGTAAACAAAACTGTAAGGACACAAAATATTTTCTATATTACCTAAGTATATTAAATAAACAACACTCAAACTAAGCTAACTAACGAACAAAGTAAGTGTGTTGCTGTGAACTCATGGAGCTCCCGCAATCACCTGCTATTACTGTAATCTGGCAGCTGTTGCTAACTAAAATGTTGCACAGAGAAGGCGTTTATGGCTTCTTTCCACAAAATACAATCGAACAAAAATAGCATGACTCCCGCAATTGTTTAAGACCTTAGAAAATGAGATTTCAGACTTAGACAGTTTTAGACCGTAAATTCTCGAAAACGATATTAAGGCTATTTAAGTCTTTAAGGATCTGCGGACACTAATCACATGCAATATTTTATGTCCCTGAAATTATTTCTGTGGTAAAAATAAAAAAGTGTAATAAGTTTACTATGAATTAATACAATACATTATCCCTTAAATGTCACCCTTAATATTTTTAACATGTTCGTTAGTCTTGGCTCAAATCTACTTGCTGTTAAACTTATCATCCGGATACTTTGCGTTAATTACAAGTGAGATAATTGAATATTTCATCTCGAATCAATATTGTTCGTCCAATTATTTGCCCAAGTTAGTTTTGGTATTGAAGTAAACGTTTATGCATTCGCTGTATAACAGTGGCTGGTTGTCACGAAGATGACAGATTTGACGTGTTTCCCCCTTTTGCAGCAACATTCCTCTGCAGACAGGGTGTCCATCCTCGATTAAATTGCCCTCAGGACTTTTGTAATAGCCAAAATATGACCACATCTCAGAATTTGTCATCTTGGATGGCTGAAAAATCTCCCGAGCGGTATCACTGCCTTCCGCCTTGACTTCTCGTGCAAAAAACAACATTGCATGCACGCACCTGCGTCAGACTGATTCTGGCTGGACAGGATTTACTGTGAGTTTTCAAAATCACGGTAATCAAAGACGGTTTTAATGAAAATTTAATTTTAAACGGTAAAACTAACCGTACGGACATTGTGGTTTACCGTGAAACCGATAATCGTCCCATCCCTACTGACCTCACTATGATTGAGCCACTTTGGGGACATCTGAAAAATGCATATCATGCAAGACAACAAGAATTTACCTGGATGCTTTTTATTAAGAAGAATGGGCAGCTTTACCATTTGAGAAAATAAAAAAGAGCCTCAGCCAAAATTATCACAAACATCTGAATGGGGACAATCATTTTCTTTTTCGCTATGTTTTATTTCATGATTATGCTATTGTAATACCTTTTGTTTTATTTAAATCCCATTAGAAAGCGAAAGTACTTTGCCTGATTACTCATGTTTCCTTTAAAAAGAATGGTATACAGTACATCTTCTAACAGGGTATGTAAATGTATGAGCAGGGCTGAATTGTAAATAACATTCTGGGCAAATAATATGGCCTAATGGAAAGGCCCCTGGTTCAAATCTCCCAACCGGGGATTAACCAAGTAGGCACAAATTATATGGGAGCATGACATATGTTCATGTACATATCACCCGTTGTTTTTATTAGATTAGTTTGCAAATAATAGTTTGAACAAAAGAAATTAAGGAAATCATTAACCCAAAAGCAATTCCTTTCCAAACCTTCACAAAAAAGAGGATCTTAAAATAAGCAATTAATTTGCAATCACCAGTAGCCTAGGAAAGCAGTGGTTCTCAACCTGCAATTTTTTTCGACAGCTGAACTTGGGCCCACAAGCCTGACACACTGTTAGCCACTGTCATGGCAACATGCCAAATAGATTGAAAACCTCTGCATACAAAATAAAGCTGACATGTCATACCACATCTAATATGATTGAGCATTATTCTTTTACTAAAATACATTTGAATATTAAATTGACAGATTGGTAAATGTTCCAAAACAATATCTGTGTCTTGCACACCTCTTTGACAAAGAGAGTGCAATTCCTCATTTGTTAATTTTACTAAAGCAAATCCCCTTTTTTCCTTTACATGTGTACACATTTTCCAAACTTTTAAAATAACTAAATATCGAGATATATTTTGTAGCTTTAAAGACTAACGATATATATCGAGATATTCATTTCGGGCCGTATCGCCCTAGCCCTAATTTAAACTAACAAATTCACAACAACCGCTGTGACACCGCTCATTGGTTCAACTGATGAGGTAGAATGGGAAGAAAAAATAAATTAACAAGCACATTGAGTCTCAATACGCATAGTATGGATACTATATAGTATGCCAGACTACGATTAGTATGTCCCAAATCATAGTATGCAAATATAGTATGTCAGAAGTCCCCGGATGGTCTACTACTTTCGGGGGCTTTTTGAAGTATGCAACACTGCATGCTTTTTGGGCTAATTTAGCCCACAATCCTTTGCGACACAAAATAGGAGGGGTTTCCTGAAGCCGGTCCTTCTTTGGCAGTGTTTAAATGTAAGTATCCAAAAGTTAAGTAATAAACGTGTCATTACATTTTTTTTAAATGAAGTTTAAATGAAATACATACAGGTTGTGCCAAATGTTTAATGTTCAAACTTCGGAGGCTTCATCGCCCGTGGAAGTGGTCTAATTTTAGATGCAACGTTATGACGTGTATGTCCCAATGCTAGCATACTCACTATAACTAACTACGAATTTGTAGGGTAAAGGTACCCATTAAGCCCACCAAAAGTTCAGTTATTTTTCATACATCCTGACATAGTTTATTAACATATTAATCTGTTAAAATGTAAGATTAATCCCACATTTGAAAATACATTCATTTGTGTATATCATATAAAATGAAGATATTTATGAATCAAGTCAAAAGTCCGGCATGGACTTAATTGATACCGTGGCACCATATAAGCCCACAACAAAAATGATTGACAAAATATAAAACCATTTTTTTTAAATGTAGTGAAAACACCAAATATTTATTCAATAAGGTCTTACATTAACAAGTATCTAAAAAAACATTTCATGTTTGGTTTGCTTTAGCCAATTTGTTACCTAAAACAATAATGACCATCAAACCACAAACATGACTTGAGGAGCAGCTCATGAACAACAGATAAGACTACACTTATTATTATCATAAGCTACATTCATAGGTTTAAGTTCATATTGATAATAACAATTGTTTAAGTAGTAAAAACACTGACACTGAAACAGTAAACCTGTCTTACATTAACATTTACGTTACAATAAGTATTTAAAAACAGTTTGTTGGCACGCTTTTGAAAACTTATCACCTGCACTAATAACATTTTAACATCAGATATCAAACACATGACTTGCAAAACAGCTCATAAAGAGGCTAGCCTACTTTCATTGCCTTTAGTTTCTTTTTGTACAGCATTTTGATATCTTGTTGGTTTGCCTGGTGAAAAGGGAACCCTGCAGATTAGCCCGGCAAAAGATGAACCTCTGTTCAATATCCTTAACATTCTCCTGTATAGGTAGATTGAATCCATTGTTTGGGACTCTGTCAAGAAACCAGAGGTAGTAAAAGCACTGAGTAAAGTAATTTCCTGAAGTACTGAGTTCACAAGTTTTGGGAAGTCCCTACTTAAGACCAAAATTATCAGGTAAAGGGAGTTCATATCTTAACAGTTACCTATGAAAGAAATAGAAAGAGTAATGAAAAAATTAATCATGGCTTTGGTAAGATATGGACTCCCTTTACCTGATCATTTTGGTAATAAGTAGGGACTTCACAAATCTTGTGAAATCAGAGTACTTCAGAAAAGTACTTTTACTCAGTACTTTTACAACCTCTGCAAAAAACTTCATGACATCTCTCCCCTTCAGGTGGTGTTGATGAGTTCTTTTTGTTGTAATTTTTCTCACTGTAAACAAATGATTATGCAAAATAGGTTACATAATACTTCTGGCCAGTGTGTGATCTGTGATGTACTCTTGTTAATGTCAGTAAGGTAAAAAACATCAAAGTAACAGGATTACCGTGAAAATGACAAAATGACAAATCTTATCAAAAATTCCAATCAAACTCATTATTTCAGGAATTTCCTATTGAAACACATGAGATGGGCTTAAATGGAACATGCTGGGCTTAAATGGTTCTACAGTGACTTCCAGGAAAATAAAGATAAAAGGTTCACACAAATGAAATAAATGTATAAAGCTATGCCTGGAGCATAAATGTGCTGTAAACTTGCAATCATAGTTATCCCTCTGTCGCCAAATCGTCAGAATCAAGGTATCAAGGTATTTTCATTCGAATTTGGCTTGCGTTAGCTGGTTTTTAACTCACTGTACCATTTAAGCCCACCTTGAAAAAAAGGCATTTAAAACAAATATGTAGCACTCCCAAACTATGTGTGTCTTAATTTGTAAATCGATGTAAAATTAATCTGAAAACATTTAGTGTACATACACTGCCGAAGGATTAAATGTTAAGTATCTATCATTATGGCTATATTTTGACCTTGTAATTAACTCGCTACACTAACTAGCAAAACTCATCTTTCCAAATGAAATCCAATAGCACAAATTGACAAAAACCTACTTGATAATACACAATCAAATCATTAATCTCTCAATTTACATCATATGAATGTACTTACCAAGTTAGTAGTTGTAAACTGTCGAAAACAGATTTCTTTTGAGGGGTCCCAAAACACCAAAGTTTTGAGGCGACTTTATGTGAGCCTTCTTGAGACTGCACAGATGTAGGCTAGCCTAATTAAGCATTGACAAATGTGATTGGTTCTCAATCTCAACAAAAACTGACGTGTGACTAAGAACTTGTTAGATTGGATAAAATAATGAGAAGCAGAAGACAGACCCCTGTTTTTTTTATTGACTTGAAAGTTGCAAGTGGGCTTAAATGGTGCCTGGGCTTAATGTTTACGTTTACCCTATGTTTTATTATTTAGGTTAAATGTTTTCCACACAGGTATTGACATATTCATGTAAAGGTACTTTAAGATCCTTGGAAGTAACCTTCAAAGTATAACTGCAACAACAAGCTTTCCATGGTAAAGGGTTTACTTACCATATCTGTCAAAATCTAGTTCTTTTCTGTCAGTTGTTGTCAAGACAAACGTATCGTTGGAAGGAATAGCAAATTCCTAAGGAGAGAAAATAATGTGACTGATTGCGGACGTACAGTACTTGTTAACTCACAAATTACAGGGGGGTATTGCACAAAACCAAGATAAGGGATTAAGCCGGGATTTTCAAGTTATCCTGGATAAATTTAGTCTTCACTTGGTTGCACAAAAGCTGCTAGAAGTAAACCCAGCCAAGTAACCATGGCGATTTATTCTTTGCAGCTAGCCTGCTCCAGAGCAGGCTAACAGCCAGGCTAAGATAAATCGCGGAGCCTTA
>JACXGM010040884.1:0-10201 GCA_016801145.1 Umbra pygmaea
TACATACATACATACATACCCTTGTGTTCAAAAGTTTGGGGGGTTACCCAGAAATGCTCAGGTTGACAAAAATGTATACTTTCTTTCACCAAGGCTGCATTAAATTTATACAAATATATATCTAAACCCTACCAGTGTTAAAAATGACTATAAGATCAATTATTCACATACATTTGCAAAACAACCTTTTCAGCTCCCATTTCTGCAGTGTCCCAATTATGAAATCTTCATCATAGCTCATCAGTATTTAATCATTTTTGCCTATAATTTCTGATCATTTTAATATCACCTTCCTGAATGAAGGCATCAATTTCTATCAAAGCACTGACCCCACATTTTTTTAACACTAGCGTATGTCTCTCTGCTTCAAATCTGCAAAGTAATTAACACTGTTAAAGTTCCACTTTAAGTTTATGGATTGCAGATTATATTTGTCTCAGAACTGCACAAATCAATTTTAAAGACCTGCAAATGATCTAGACTAGAGAAATGTTGGTGTATTATATTTTGGGATGGTCCAAGTTCCGTTCGGGACGGTACTGGGACGGGAAGGGAAAAAGTTCAGCCGCGGGCCCTGTTCGCGGCACGGATTTACTAATGGGCTAATAAATAAAACATATCCAGTTAACCAGCAGATCATTATTTTGTTCATTTGTTAAATGTGCTAGTTGCCACTGCGATCAGTGGCGCGGAAACAGTGTTGTCTTGTGGCTCGCGCAGTCTTCACACAAACGCGCGATTCAATCCGTTGCGGAGACTCCACTTGAGCCTTTCGTTCTGGTGAAATCACAAAACAAAATGTGCAAAACAGATACACACGCACACGCAGTATAGATTCCAATTACACTTTTGGGGAACAGTGAAGAATCACGTTTTTGTGAAAATTCTATGAAAGTATTGAACAATATCACATTATTAACTTTTTCTTAAGGACCAAAAACACCAAGGCCTATAATATGTTTCTATAAAAGTGGAAAGTTCACAACAGAAAAATAGTATTTGTAACAAAGGTAAGTAACAGAAATTGAGAAGCATCAATAAAACAAAACAACACAAAAAAACATTTTACTGTATAGCACCCATTGCCTAACTTCAGAATTAGAAAAAAAAAGTTAGCTCAATACCTTTGTCTTAATTAGATGCCCTTCAATAAAGCCCTCACGCATCACATTGACATTCCAGCCGGAATCGCACAACAAAATTACAAACGAAGTGCTGTGAGCTGTTATCAGCTGCAAGATTCCACAGCCTCAAATGCAACAATATCATGTTCTAAAACAATTTTGTAAGTTTTAATTAGTATGCTACATTATATATGCTTATTAATCTTAGGTGAAAAAGATCTTACAACAATTTTCTCTAGAGCTGTACTGTACCAGCCTAATGCGGCAGCAGTTTGGCTGCAGTCCGGTCGGGTAATTCGCATTCTAATAATATGCCTATTTGACCAACATTGAAATGGTAAGATTTTACATTTATATAACCTAAATATATGCATAGCCTATATCACCTTGCAATTAGCTACCATATGGTCAATATCCGATCATTGCGAATTATTTTTAAAACATCCTGACATGCCAGTTAAACCTGCATTTCATTTGTGTAAAAATTTATAGGTGCAGTCATATTTTTGCAACTTGTTTTACCAATATGATAAATACACATCTCTTACATAGCCAACTACAAAAACTGTTCAGATGAAGTGACCATTTGAGAATGCGGCTCGTAAAGATAATAGCAATCTCAAAGGGGATCTCCCGATGCCTGAAAATATTGCTGCGCTTGTAATTATTAATAATACTTTATCAACTTTTAAGATGAATTATGAGCTGCTTCATAAGACTTGTGATTCAACATGTGCGTTTGTAACAAGTGTTTTATGCATGTTAGCAATATTTTACTGGCCATCTTCCTGTAAAATGTCCCAAAGTTGGTTATGAACCATCCCAGACATTATAGGTTCGTTGAAAGCACAGAGAAAATCATGAAGAACAAGGAACACACCAGGCAGGTCCAAAATACTGTTGTGGAGAAGTTTAAAGCCGGATTTGGAAATATCAGAAATATTTCACAAGGTTTAAACATCCCAAAGAGCACATTGCAAGCGATAATATTGAAATGGAAGGAGTATCACACCACTGCAAATCTACCAAGACCCGGCCGTCCCTCTAAACTTTCAGCTCATACAAGGAGAAGACTGATCAGAGATACAAACAAAAGGCCCATGATATCTCTGGATAAACTGCAGAGATCTACAGCTGAGGTGGGCGAGTCTGTTCATAGGACAACAATCAGTCGTATACTGCACAAATCTGGCCTTTATGGAAGAGTGGCAAGATGAAAGCCATTTCTGAAAGATATCCATAAAAAGTGTTGTTTAAAGTTTGCCATAAGCCACCTGGGAGACACACCAAACATGTGGAAGAAGGTGCTCTGGTCAGATGAAACCAAAATGGAACTTTTTGGCAACAATGCAAAACGTTATGTTTGGCGTAAAAGCAACTAAGCTCATCACCCTGAACACACCATCCCCACTGTCAAACATGGTGGTGGCAGCATCATGGTTTGGGCCTGCTTCTCTTCAGCAGGGACAGGGAAGATGGCTAAAATTGATTGGAAGATGGATGGAGCCAAATACAGGACCATTCTGGAAGAAAACCTGATGGAGTCTGCAAAAGACCTGAGACTGGGACGGAGATTTGTCTTCCAACAAGACAATGATCATATTGACAAAGCAAAATCTACAATGGAATGGTTCACAAATAAACATATCCAGGTGTTAAAATGTCCAAGTCAAAGTCCAGACCTAAATCCAATCGAGAATCTGTGGAAAGAACTGAAAACTGCTGTTCACCAACGCTCTCCATCCATCCAACCTCACTGAGCTTGAGCTGTTTTGCAAAGAGGAATGGGCAAAAATGTCAGTCTCTCGATGTGCAAAACTGATAGAGACCCCAAGCGACTTACAGCTGTATTCGCAGCAAAAGGTGGCGCTACAAAGTATTAACTTAGGGGGCTGAATAATTTTGCATATTTATATACAATACATTTCGTTCCACATCATGATTGTGTCCCGCTTGTTGTTGATTCTTCACAAAAAATTACACTTTCATATCTTTATGTATGGATGTATGCACGTATGTATGTATGTATGTATGCATGCATGCAACCAAAAATCATTTGAATACTTTTCTTTGTGTTTCAAGTACACTAAAGTTTAAAGTTTACATGTACACTCACATTGAGGAACCACTTATTTTATTATTTAGTATATATAAAATACATGATTGAAAAGGTATTTCCGACACTAAAAAGATATTGCTAATTAGTTCAAAGATATTATTTATATTATTATAATATACCCAGGGTATTTAAATGTGACACTGGTGTATTATTATACTGTGAAAAGTAATCTTACTTTTTGGTTGTTTCAATATATTTTCCAAAGTCAATTCAACTTTTTTTGCGAAGACATGAGATATCATCATTGAGTAAACTAGTCAGAAAATAATGAGAAGTAAATATTGCCAAGTGAAATTAACAAATCAGGTTGACTCCACAATTTTGGATGAAATCTCGAAAAAATTGTGCAAAATGTGAAGTTGACTACCGCCATATTATTCATCGGATTGCATGTGGCTTTGGATTTGATGATTGGGTGAGTGTATTACCAATCGCACAAATTATATAAAACTCTAATATTTATACAACTGCAACAATAAATAAAATAAAAATAAATTACCCATAAATGTGATATGGATTCCGATTTACAGATGATAATTGCATTATCCACACTAGCCCATCTGGTAGTTGAAGCGGAAAACGTCTGTGTAATAAAAGCAGAATAGGGGTCAAGCCGTGGATACTGCAGCTGACCTTGACTTAACATCAGTGTTTCCTATATGTTTCTTGGGTAATGGCAGCCCTCCATGGCAAAATATTTCCCGCCACGGTATCAGAATATATCAGCAGTTATTGAGTGCTTCACACTCTGGTACAGTAGGTGGCAGTATATATACACATTTTAAACCAGTTGCGATCTGCCAAAAATTGAAAAAGAAGATAGCGTGCATGTCGTAGAATAGCGCAGACACGCGCTTCACACCACAACAAATTAAGAGAATGTCGGTGGAAAATTAAGAGAAAGGAAAAAGAGAAGGCAGCTTTCTGGAGGATAACTTTAGATCAGTGTGTGCGACCTTTATAACTGTAAGTCATAAAACTTATGTTGTCAGTTCATTTAAGCCTGTAATTGTTTTAGTCTATAGTCCTTGCAAATTTAAAATAACTGGTGAGTTTCATTGTTTGTATTCTTCACCTGCTAGTTAAATTGCACATAACTGTTGATTTGATATAACAGCAATTGCTGAATGCCCTTGCTCACGTTTGTATTATTGCATTATTTACATGCTAAAGTAGTTACACTGCATTAAGATAATGTAATTAATAGTATGTTTGTCATTACATATTATAAAAACTACAGTTCAATCACAACTGAAAATATGAGAATATGATAGATGTGAATACATTTATTTGTTTGTTTTGTCGAAGTGTCAGTTCCGTTTAATCTGTAAAACATTTGGCAGTGGAGGTCAGCGCGGGGGATTGTTGTTTGGACAAACCTGCCCCCACCACAAAAAACATCCTAAAGGAAACACTGTAACATTACATGTCAAGTACACGCAACTGGGTAACACATTTTCGTTAAAACAAATATTTTATTTACAGTGTAATACACATTAAATGTATATTATTAATCTAATAATCACAATATGAAAATATATTGTGTGTTAGTAATGTATCACTATAATTTCAGTAATACATGTTAAACATTATTAATATAGTTTAGTTGAATATAATGGATTTTCAATCAAGTATTTTCAGTACGTGTATACTAAAGTATAAAATAAACACGTATACACGTATACTGTATATGACCGCTACCTACGTATGTGACCGCTACCTACATCTACACGTTAGACCGAATTTTATACTTTTCAGGAAATAAAAAAACATTTTCATTTTGGTCAATATTGAGTTGTTACAAGTAATTAACAAGGAAATATATACATTTTAATAAACTGTCTGTGTGTTATAGATAAATTATAGACAAATCTGTGGTATAACAATAAAAAACAGTTCCCACCCAGAAATCCCTGTGATTGCTGTCACATCTTGGTTTGCGTTCATTGATAGCTAGGCCAACGCTGAAAGAATAGCCATGCCATGGATGGTGAACAGAGAAAAACTGTTGTGACAAAAGAAAATGACCACTTTTAGAACCAGATGTGTCCAAACTATGACAAGCAAACTATGACAAGAAGATGGAGTAATAGTTTCAAACATTATTGGTTTTGCCGCAAACAGTAGGTAAATGTTTCACAATCATTCCCCAAAGCCTTTATCCTGGATAATGCATTAAACGCCAGGCAACATATCTTACAAAATGACAAGGTAAATAGGCCACTACCAACATTCTTGTCATTCTATTTACAGTGAACGGTCTCACCTGCGGTAGACAGGAAAATGTATTCTTGTGGGGCATAGCAGTCCATTGTATTGCTCTTATCTTTTGAACATACAATATAATTACTGTCTTCTTATTGCTAGATCATCAGTCACTTCGCTTTCCTTGGAAGTGGTTGATAAGGACATTTCTGGTATCGGGTACTTTTAACTGGTGTCCCCTGAGGCAATCTTATGGCTTTCCTCAACTCTAAGTGAAATCTTTGAGCCCTTGGTCTCTTGATTATGCTTTAATTTGTGGCTTGGACTGGTCCAGTGGTCTGGGCTTACTGACTGCAGTGCACATGTAGTGTAGTGATGGGAAGTTTGATTCTTTTTACTGAATCGTATCTTTGAATCTCGTTCATTCAAATGAACAAATCATTTTTATTTGTATAGTTCATTTGCGCATGCGCAGATCGAAATGACTGAAAAGAACCAGTATACTGATCCGAACCGTATGTACTGGAACATAGAAATAATAAGCCTTCGCAAAAAAGAAGGAAATAATGAAATTAATTAACCATATAATGGATCATAGAAGTAATGCACCTGCGCAAATCCAAAAACATTTAAGATAATGAAATAATCTCATACGATGTCTGGTAGAAAGTTTTACATTTGAGGCAATAAGATAAGTGTAGCTGTCAAGTGTGTTGTTCACTTCCATCCCGCAGACTGAACTTTATATTATTGAAACATTTGTTCATTTGAGGCAGTGCGCATAGGCAAAATCTAACAGCCTACCGTATAATCAATTCATTATAACAAAGACGATCAATGGCCAAGCAGTAATACGGATACATACGTGTGTAGTAAACCCATTATTTTAAATATCCAGCATCATTTGAATTCGTAAGAATAACTATTAACATAAAGCTTAAAATATTTATTTTGTCCTGTAATAGTAACATATCCATATGTAAGCTATGATAAAGGTGCATTTGTCAAATTAGTAATTTGTTCGGACTAGTTAAGTCAGTCAACAGTGATGAGCAAACATGTGCAAATCCAATAACTACATCGTATTGAATAATAGAGTCATGTGCCTGCCCCAAAATGAACGATATGAACGATCCAGGTACTAGTACCGAGCAGTATACTGGATCATAGAAGTAGTGCGCCTGTGCGAAAAAGAACAAATTGAACGACGCATGTACCAGTACCGGGCAATGTACTAGTACAACATACTAGTACTGAGCCGTTTTCTGAATCATAGAAGTAATGCGCCTGCGCCAAAAAGAACGATATGAACGATGCAGATACTAGTACCGAGCAGTATACTGGATCATAGAAGTAATGCGCTTGCGTAAAAATGAACGATATGAACGACTCATGTACCAGTACGGAGCAGTATACTGGGTCATAGAAGTAATGCGCTTGCGTCAAAAAGAACAATATGAACGATGCAGATACTAGTACCGAGCAGTATACTGGATCATAGAAGTACTGCGCTTGCGTCAAAAAGAACGATATGAACGATGCAGATACTAGTACCGAGCAGTATACTGGATCATAAAAGTAATGCGCTTGCGTCAAAATGAATGATATGAACGATTCAGATACTAGTACCGAGTAGTATACTGGGTCATAGAAGTAATGCGCTTGTGCAAAAATGAATGACTGAACGATTCATATACTAGTACCGAGCAGTATACTGGATCATAGAAGTAATGCGCTTGTGCAAAAATGAACGATTTGAACGATTCAGATACTAGTACCAAGCAGTATAATGGGTCAAAGATGTAATGTGCCTGCGCGAAAATGAACGAAATGAACGATCCAGTATGAATCGTACAAACCGGTCTTTTAAAAGATTTGTTCAAAATGAACAAATTGTTCATGAATCACCAATCACTAATGTAGTGCCACAGTGCATTTTGAAATCTGACCCTCTTTCTCATTATCTACCACACATTTACCTAATAAAAGCTCAGCATAAGAGACAAGAAAATGCATGAAAACAAAGATCTTGGATCATTAGCATCACTAATTGTAAATAGGACACTGTAGAGGAAACCATGCATCTTCATCTAAAATTGAAAGGACCACACCTGGAAGAATGTTTTCTTGTGGGCTGTTGTCAGGAAGATCAGTTGAACACACAATCCAAACCAACCCTCATCTTGACATTTCATTTTGTATCCAGTGATCCCAGACTCGTCGGTCATCATTTAACACACATACACACACAGGTAGGTTTTAAAACACAGGTTTATTCCAGACTCGTCGGTCAACATTAACACACATACACACACAGGTAGGTTTTAAAACACAGGTTTACACAGAAGAGGAATACCACACCTTAACCATGAGAGAATGTCTACATTATATTTTTTGGAATCCCCAGTCTTGCTCTCAACCATTATTACACGGCTGTACATCATGCCTTTCTGCAGTATAAATATTTTGGCTGAATAATAACAATATTAAACAAGTGCAACCATTGAAGTTAGAGGAAGAAGCAGAATAATGCCAACTAAGGGTATTCCATAAGGAATAGTCCAGGTCTAACATTTCCGCACTTGCTATTTTATAGCTCCACATCTTTCCACAAGCAAAGGAAGGGGAATTTCTCTGGCTGATCCAGATAATTAAACAGCGCTTTGGAACTATGGCTGTGTGGTGCGCCGAAGACATCACAGGCCATTTTCCCATAGTTATTTTCTCTAAACATTTTAACACACTTGCTAGTAATGTTGCATACTTAAAATAAAAAAGGCCAGTAAATGTAAATCCAGTAAAATATAAAACATTTCAGTGGCCAATTTTCAAGTCGTGTTAGTAATGTGTGATTGGCTGTTCAAAGCTAGCAACTTTGAGCATAGTACTGTATGACTGGCTGTGCCAGCATGAATGTACTGTCCTTTAAGTTGTAGATATTGTACGAGGATATCTTGTCAGCAAGCACCAGCCCCACTCTGGAACCTTACCACAATATTGTATGCTAAGTGTTCTTGAGGAAATCAGGTCCAATCTGGCCACTAGATTGGTGTACTTCAAACTCGCTACTATATAAGTACACCCGTAACTGAAAATGTCCAAATTGGGCGCAAAGTATCAATATTTTGTGTGGCCACCATTATTTTCCAGCACTGCCTTAACTTTCTTGGGCATAAAGGTTCAGCAAAAAGAGGTGTGTTCCGGCGCAAACGTTCCCTGTTGCTATTTTGCAGTTTAAAAAAAACAATTCCGCCACAGACCAGGATAAACCTTATTATTCAGATGCTATTTTAAGGGCGCATGTTTGGCCATAACGTAGCATCTGCACAACACGCATACACTTTGCTTCTCTTATCTACACAGACAAAACAGTTCTAATATTTGTAAATCATACATAATTACAAGGAAATTTATTATCACAAGGGAAATCATTGTGGTGTCCGAAAATGTGAAAAAATAGGCATAAATCTAGTGTACACATTTACCCAAATTATTCAGGCCAAATTATTCGCACTGATATACCGTATTTTAGTGAATATACCATCTATAAACATATGCGTTTTCACAAAAGGCGCACCCCCCCTGCGCACTATATTCGGAGGCACGCTATATAGAATGTTTTTTGAACAAGATAACTACAGTCATTATTTTTGTTCTGTACTGTTGTTATAGACCAGCTATTCCTAAAATGGGATACGAAATTAATTGTGGTTCAACATGTATTTCAATATTCAAATGTGCCTATACGTTATTAAAGTGATGTTTTCATGTCTGAATAGTCCAGTCTGACAATAATCACCAACTAGTGACTGGATAAATATCAACATAATGTCAAATATCAAGAAGGCTAATTGGCATCCAACCAGATAAAGTATACTTGTTTGTTTTTATTGAGTACTTGAGAAAAAAAACCTCCAGTAGGCAAATCAAGCTACAAACCAGACATTTACCATGTAACGCTAAAGTACAATTAAATAAAGGAAGAAAAATGATAGTTAGATCGCATGGGCTACTATGAATTCCATTACTATTACTTGTGGAATTCCAGCGTAATTCAACCGGCGCAGTGGTGGCAGGCTGGGGCAAGACAGGGATATCAGCCCCACAAATAAGTTTAGCTCTCCCATTGTTTGAATGGTGGCCAACCTTCCCTTTCTCTTGCCTGAAGTGCTTGAAAAAATATTCAAGAAACAGTATGGGAGATGCTCAAAACAGTAATGATGTGCAGTTAGAACAATCCGTCACGACTCCTTTTATTAGTGACTCGTTCAATTGTGTCGTTAATTTAATATAATTTCATTATAAGCTACTCCTCCAGCCCAATACTCAAACATCTGTTTGTTTTTTACGTTTTCTAAATTAAATAAATCAAGCTGCTCCAGTAGCATTAAAAAGACACGTTTAATGTAATAATTGATGCAGCTATTATGAATGAATGAATTATGACACTGATCTTAAACTTACACCCAAAATAATGACTGGGTTTGTGTCTTTTGAGGTTTTAGTCATGAAATCTGTGCGGCTTAATCAATCTGTATTTATAGCAACAATCTGCAGGCCACCTGGGCCATACACAGTGTTTCTTAACGAATTCCCTGAATTTTTATCTGACCTAGTAGTGATGGCAGATAATATTATAATTTGTGGTGATTTTAACATTCATATGGAGAACTTGAATGACCCTCTCCAAAAAGCTTTTATGGCATTGATTGATTCAGTGGGTTTTGTCCAACATGTCTCAGGACCTACACAC
>JACXGM010040885.1:0-10201 GCA_016801145.1 Umbra pygmaea
CACAGTCAGTGATGGTCTGGGGTGCCATGTCAGCTGCTGGTGTTGGTCCACTGTGTTTTATCAAGGGCAGGGTCAATGCAGCTAGCCATCAGGAGATTTTGGAGCATTTCATGCTTCCATCTGCTGAAAAGCTTCATGGAGATGAAGATTTCATTTTTCAGCACGACCTGGCACCTGCTCACAGTGCCAAAACCACTGGAAAAATGGTTCACTGACCATGGTATTACTGTGCTCAATTGGCCTGCCAACTCTCATGACCTGAACCCCATAGAGAATCTGTGGGATATTGTGAAAAGGAAGTTGAGAGACGCAAGACCCAACACTCTGGATGAGCTTAAGGCCGCTATCGAAGCATCCTGGGCCTCCATCAAACCTCAGCAGTGCCACAGGCTGATTGCCTCCATGCCACGCCGCATTGAAGCAGTCATTTCTGCAAAAGGATTCCCGACCAAGTATTGAGTGCCTAACTGAACATAATTATTTAAAGGTTGACTTTTTCTTTTTTTTGTATTACAAACTCTTCTTTTATTGGTCAGATGAAATATGCTAATTCTTTGAGATTTGGGAGATTTTGAGCTGCATGCCAAAATCATCAGTATTAAAACAATAAATGACCTGAAATATTTCAGTAGGTGTGCAATTAATCTAAAATATATGAAAGTTTAATTTTTATCATTACATTATGGAAAATAATGAACTTTATCACAATATACTAATATCTTGAGAAGGACCTGTATATAAAAAATAATTTACAAAATCTACGTATAATCCGGGCCGACGTGACAAATGAATCGAACGTTACATCTTTAAATGCATTACTTTACATTGTTATAATTGACGGCTCCGTTTTAGATGATGTCCCTTCCTATAAAAACCTGGAAACTTGGTTAGATGATAATCTCACCTTTATTACACATATTCCTGAGCTGGTAAGGAAGCTGAAATTTAGAATATATACATAAATCATGTTGTTCTTCACTGCAAATACAGGAAACTGTACAGGCCACAGGTCATTGCTTAATTATGGTGATGTACTACACTCATCAAAAAAAAGTTAGCAATCTTGGGGTCCACGTGGCGTAGTGAGCTAAGTCGCTGCATCGCAGGACATTGTACGTCACGGTAGTCAGTGGTTCGGGCCTGACTATGCGTTCCTCGACAATCCCTGGTCCTCCTGCACAAGGCAGTGCAAATTGGCACAGTGCTGCCTGGGATTTGGGTTAGATAAATAATCTGACTTATCTTGCCACATCACACTCCAGCGACTCGTGTCCTGATTGGGTGTCTGTAAATTTCAACGTGGAAGTATAGTTAATTACCATATTCATCCTGTGAATTATCTGATTAAAAGCTTCCATGTTGGATGAGCAGTGCGAAGATAATCGGTGGCTGGGCGACATGTGGTTGGATGAACATTGTGCGCGTCCCTCGCCGCCCACAGATCTTTCCAAGGAGTTGCAGAGCTGTTGACAAGGCAGGGTTAATGGGAATTGGGAGGGGAGAAAAAAAAACAAGTTACCAATCTTTCTTGTTAGATGCTTTAACAGCAAAGCTACTGTATGTGCCACCTCAACGTGGCTGCTGTCTTCCCATATTTTTAAGACAACACATATTTTGAAGTATACAGATGAAATGGAAGGCCTCTTGAGTAACCTGATTGGTAATTCTTCTCACGTGCTACAGTTTGCCATTTACCAAAGCACATTATAAGTAATCTGAAATTATGTTCTAAAGTCTCAACTGATAATTAATTGTGTACTTCTCAATATGAATGAATAAAAGCTGCAGGCACATTTAAACAGAGCAAAGCAGATTTACCTACTCATCCATTGTTCATCTTCCACTGTAGCTTCAGACCAGATAGCTGCTTAATGTCTGACAAGCTTTTTTGAATGTGAAATTGCATGTTTTCCACTTTAACCACACAAATTATTTTATTATAAGCTCACTGTATATATTTGTAATAAAGTGACACAAGATATACTACATAGCCAAAGGTATGTGGACACTCCTACTATTGGTGAAGGAGGGATAATGGTCTGGGGCAGTTTTTCAGGGTTTGGGTTGGGCCCCTTAGTTCAATAGAAGGGTAATATTAATGCTACAGGATACAAAGACATTTTAGAGAGTTGGGTGTTTCCAAGTTTGTAGAAAAAGTTTGGGGAAAGCCCTTTCCTTTTCCAACATGACTGTGCCCCGGTGCACAAAGCGGGATCCATTAAGACATGGTTCGACGAGTTTGGTGTGGTCTTCATTGCGAGCCAAATCTTCATTGCGAGCCATCTTCTCGTCCAACATTAGTGCCTGACCTCACAAATGCTCTTATGCCTGAATGGGCACAAATTCCCACAGACACAATTCAAAATCTTGTGGAAAACCTTCCCAGAAGAATGGTGGTGGCTTTATAGTCGAAAAAGGGGGGGGGGGCAAACTCCATATTAATGTCCATGGATTTGGAATGAGATTTCTATCAAACTCTTATGGGTGTGATATCAGGTTTCCACATATTTTTAGATATGTAATAAGGCTAACCAAATATTTTTTTGAAACTAAAAAACTTAAAAACAATCAAAACTGTTGTTTAAATATGGAATTAACAAAATATCTACACTTTCACTAACTACACTGTTCAAATAACCATTTTTAAATACATAATCCTAATACTTGTTTCTATGTGTTTGAGAGTTTTTAAGGCATTTGAAATGGTATTTTAACCTAAATCTAACACAGGCACACACACGTACAGATATTACACACTAGTAGTGTTTCCTGGCAGCAATTGAGCAAACACCTGTGCTATGACGTCTCACTGGCCCAGAGTTTCAGAACCTGACAAGTAGTTTGATGTGGTATTATTATTACATGGACTGTGGCAATAGCAGTGCATTCTGCAGTGGTCTGAAAAGCAGACGTTTTCCATGTGCTGCGTGAATTGTAGGAGTACAAATTTTGTTATATAGAATAAGTGACTTGTGGTTGAAAAGCAAACACACAGCAATAAACTACAGCTGTAGCTTGTATTACATGGGGGTGGCTCCCTCTCACCAGTTTGGGAGGCTTTTAGCCTCAACTAAATAAATAAATCCCCACTTGAAAATTAATAAAATAACATTCTAATACAACACTGTTAGGAAGCTGAAATCTATATTACATAAACACAAACTGATATGGCCACATTTGTAAACCAGTTCTGCCTCTTCTGTAGTTTCAGGACAAATAAAATCTAGTAAGATTCTGTGAAAACAATTATGTTGCTTATGCAGCAAGACTTGTTCCTATTAAAGAAATCCACTATAACTCTTTGTTTTCTTTAACCAACTTATCAACATTTATTTTAAAAGCTTTTCATCAATCCAGATGCCCAAGTATCTATAAGCATGATCACGGTCAATGAGGGCACCATCCAAAGTACAAATACATAAATCAACACATTCAGACATTTAATTAATTTGAAAAAAACATATATTTGGTTTTTCCTTCATTAAGGAACTCAACAAATGCCTCTGTATGGCTATGAAGGCAGATTGCAAGTCTTAAGTTGTATTGGCTATAGTCATAGTCTGTTAGTCTAAAGCAAGTCCTTTCAATTTAAGTTGCATTTCATGGAAATTACTATTATTTGATGGGCTATTTTTTATATCATCAGCTGACAATCTTTACAATAATACTGAAATGTGATGTTTATTCTTTCTTGAGACCAATTCATTTTCTGAATTCAATGTGTTTCTTTGCTACAACTATGTGTTCCTGCAACTAGAATAACACAAACAATATTATTTCTTTTCTCAAACCAATATAAAAAAAAGATTAATAACAATTTGCTTTCATATAATACCAACAAAAGAAGAACTGGCCATCTTTAACTTGGCACTGAATGTAATGTGATGCAGCCAAAATGCCACATCTTTAACGAGAGAAGGCATTTGGGCTACTACAGCAATCACAATTAGAATGGGATTTTTATTTAGTATTTTCCAGAAATAATAATAACATAACTGTAAGTAATGGAAAGTAATGCAATCTTCATGAAATCCAATTATTAGTGAACACGTTTTTAAGCAATAGCCAATGTATTGCATCCCTACTGTCATCGCCGATCTACCAGAACAGTAATTTGTCGAAGGTCCCTTACACAGATCCTAGCGATAGAACAGATGATGAAGTGCTATATCAAGCTTAATTTCGGATACAAAGTCCAAGTCAAGTCTCAAGTCTTTTCAACAGATCGCGAGTCAAGTCACAAGTCAATTTATTGATGACTTAAGTGCGACTCGAGTCCAAGTCCTTGACTCGAGTCGCCAACTCTGGTGAATATACACTCTGTTCCACCTGTTTAATAATTTTCAAACCATCTACAGGCAGCCAGGTTTGTACAATAGATGACAGCCTCTTTAAAAGTAATAGGTTATCCCCAGTGTCAAAAGCCTTAGATAAATTAATTAATAGAGCTACACAATGCTTCCTTTTATCAATACCACATACAATGTCATCTAGGACCAAAGTAGCATCAGAGGTGGTAATATGACCTAGTCTGAAGCCAGACTGATGCATTCAATTTACATCTAATTAGAAGGCCAACTGCTGGTTAATCGGTTATTTTTTAAATATCTTTACAAGAAAATAAATCCTAGAGATAGGTCTGTAATTGTTCAAATGCTTAAGGCCATTGCACATAGAGTCTGAAATTCACATCCGAATTGTTCGCATGTTAAAAAATAAAAATGACCTCACGTTATGTCAATCATGCATGCACACTGCTTCCAAAACTTTCGTCCGTAATAAAAACAATCGGATCAGGTTTGATTTTCTGCGTTTTTCGCATCCATAGCCAGCATTTTGAGAGTTGTTTTTTACAATTCAGAGCCACCATACAAGGGACCGACAAAATCCAGAATACACACACACACGGCCGGCGGAAGCGCTGGGCAGACAGCAGCTGTATAATAACGGATTATATATTTTATAACCAATTAATCCATTAGTAATGGAATTGGTGGCTCAATCACAGTAAACACCTTAATCGATCCGAAATTTCGATCTAATTGAAAGGGGAGGTTTATTCCTTTTCTAATCCGATCGAGAGAACATGTAAACACTTGATCGAATTGAAAGTGAAACTGAAAGGACTGCCAATGTGCAATGATGTGCGGAACGAGCTGTTCTTCCTGGAGGCTTGGCTTGTCTCCCCCTGGCCCCCCACACACACACATTATTGAAACAAGCATACAATACAACACCATTATTTTGTGTGCTATAATAATATGTACTTTTATGTATCTGAGCACTGGGGACTCCTTAATAAGGAGGTGAAACTCGCCTTCCTCTCAGGATTGGATGGACCCAATATTTCCTCTTTCTTTTTTTTTTTTTAAAAAGAGAGAGGGCAACAAAATCATCCTCACTGCTTCCCCAATCCATAGTATTTTTTGTGTTTTTTTCGCAAATGTTTAATAAATACGCATCAGACTCAGTGTGCAAGGTTTTTAGGCTGACGAATACAAAAAAACGCATACGAAAATTTCGGACTCTGTGTGCAATGGCCTTTAGCGTGCAGTATCCCACCCGCGGGAGATTCCCCCCCTCCAAAAAAAAAACTGGACTACAATCACAGTTTACAAGTCAATTTTTTTGGTTATATGTACATGTTATTTATCTACAGAAAGCTTAGACACTCAGGAATGTAGCAAATGTCTCCATTTTATAGTAGCTATAACAAAATAATAATTTCCCCTCATAATGTGAGCTACGTGCCTTGTACACGTGCCTCAAATAACATGGAATGTTGACTAGAAACACGGCTAACAACCTCATCTTTTAGGATATATATACAAGTCATATCTTTACAAAGCTTAATATGTCAGAAATCTAGAAGATGTCTCCGTTTTACAATAGCTATAATGACCATATTATAACATGGCATAATGTGAGCTATGTGCCTAGTAAACAATGATATTTTTTTAACCTCATAGAAAATACAATGTGGAATAAAATCAAAGCTAACAAATGCAATATTTAAGTTATATATATCTTTTTAAAGCTTCAAACCTTGGGAATTTAGCAAAAGTCTCAGTTTTACAATAGCTATAACATTGAGATAATTATTTGTTATAATGTGATGTACATAGCCAGTAACAAAAGTTATTAGCTTGTACACTCAGCTGGCTGTTTCTGCACCAACAATAAAATGGAATGTCAATTAGAAACAGTGCTTACAACTTCATTTCTTAGGTTATATTAACATGTCTCATATGTCCTTAAAGCTTAGGATCTTGGGGTTCTAGCAAATATCTCGGTTTTAGTTTGAGCTTTAAAATTCAAAACGTTATGACTACTGATGTCAGCTATGGGTCTTGTAATCACTGACATAGCTATAAAATTCAAAACTTATGATTGAAAATGTTAATGGCATCCCATCAGCTACTAGCAGCCAAATAGCAATATATACCCTAACCACATTGAGAAAATAACATATTGTACAAAAAAATATAGTACTTACAGTTGAAAAGCTTTCTTTTTGGTCATCAAAGAGTCCCAGGAATTACATAAAGCATAGTGTTCCCAGGTAAAATCCATCTTCTTATGTGAAAAGTCAATGGCGCAGAATGTCATTGTTATTTTAACAGCAAATTAGTCAAATGCACCCAGGCGTATGCACAGTGCATGCACACTATGCTCGTTGCACACACACAAGGAAGTGCAGCAGCACACGAACATGAAAAATATTACAAATAAAGATATTATGGTGCAAATCCCCCATCATAATAGCAATGTGCAAAAGATACAAACGTGCCTGGCTCTTAAAGGAGAATTCCAGGCGATTTCAAAACCTAGCTCTTTTGTTTGCATATCGGAAGTGCTGTCAGTAGCGTTAATAACTCAAACAATCGGTATTGCCAAAACCATGTTTACCTTTTGCTGCCAGTATACAACCATTACGCATTTACGGGGCAAGTTAAAAAACATGCTTTGAGCCACTAAACATGTTCGAAATGTCATTACTAGTCCATATCCATGTGCAGTTATTCCTTATAGTGAACACAGCGAATTTGAACAAATAAGTTTGTGTACATACGTTAATTCCTCAAATAAAGACCGGGGCCTTTATTTACCTCTACTGCAGAAGGTAAATGTGTAATGGTTGTATACTGGAGCAAAAGGTAAACACGGTTTTGGCAATACAGATTGTTTGAGTTATTAACGCTACCGCCTGGCGCATGGACCCTTCTATCCACTGTCAAACTAGCAAAAGTGGATTTGGACACGCCCAAAGAGGACTTGCACCATGCGCTTCACGGCATGCGCTTAGATTGTTAAAATAGGGCCCTATAGCTCATTGGCTAGTCACCATATAATTCCAAAATGTTAGACATATGTTGCAATCCCTTGGAACACATGATTAGACGTGTTTCCAGGACCCTATTTCAATATATTTTATAGTTGTCTTTGAAAGAGTATGTAGGAAAAAAAACTGAAAATAATTATTTTCTTCATTTCATCTTGTGCCATATTCACATTCGAAATAAATTTCACATATCCAAACAATACAAAGTCTTTCCTTATCAACCATATGTATGTACTTGCTTCAGGTCCAGTGTAACAAGAGGTTAACTTTGGGTATGTTTTTTTAGGCAAATTTCTACAATTAGGGGGCAAGACTTAAGAGGTTAATTATGTATTTTCAATATAGTACAAGGTGAATTGAATTTTCAAATGACTCTTTGTTTGTATATTTTATTTCCCATACTGTCCCACATTTTTGGGAACAGGGGTTGTATTACACGCCACTTTAGTGTATCTATAACACACACAAAAAACAAAATCGCCATCTTTACAGTACGATAAATCAACATGCTCTTATTGTGTTTAATGTATGCCTCAGGGTGAGATCTGGCTGGTATTTATTAGGGTTATTCGTAAGAGTTGACGTTGAAAGGTATTTTAAATTAACACAAGTAAATTCTATGATCAATTGTGTCAAGTTCATGTCAATACAAAATGATCTAAAACAAGTTGAAGTAGGAGATAACAAATAAAAATGTAAACCCCCAAGTATCACAATTTCATTGTTTAAAAAGGGAATAAGTGATTGAAAACAAAAGAACAATAGAGACATGCACATTACAATAATGTCAAATTGCTTAGGAACAGAAATTAGAGATAGTGTGGCCTTAATTCTTCTTTGCATAAATTCAGACTCCCCCTGTTATATAACATCAGAAAACATCATAATCATTAAGTGCAATAGTGTCATCAGCGTCAGAGGTTTTTAAACACGTTTTTAATACTCCAGATGCATGGCAATGCTTCTTGTCAAGATGAGCTCACAGCTCACAAATCAAGTACCTCTGCAGCTGACAGTGTGTGAACATTCACAGCTCAGTGAACTGTTTGATCTCTGTGCGTGCGTATACATGTGTGTGCCAGTGCATGTCCCCTGTTGAGGGGCCTGATTATCCTCAGAGTTTTAAACGAAACAGCTTGTTGCTCAAGTCTTCACCCTGCTAATAAATATGGCCTGTGTAAACTTTTGAATTTAATGAGCTGACCATAGGTAAGGATAGCAGATGTGGAGGAGATGATAGCAGGGATTGAAAATTGGAGAGGGAGAAGAAGATGAGGGACACTGACATTTCCCAATCAGTGGGGCGGTCTAAGTCTTAGCAGCAAGCTGGTCACCACAGCTGACAAGTGGTTAAAAAGCCTCATAGGTGATGCAAATTGGTCAGCTACATTATAGACAGCAGAGGGGGAGGCATCATTAGCCAGGGTTTGCTGGTGTCATCTTGCTTTAGAAACTCCCCCAGGCACTTTGGGCACCTGTGAAAAGCTGACTAAGTTTGTCAGGTGAGTGAGCGTGCCATCACACAGTGATCCATGTGACTCTCCTGGTAGAAGAGCATTGTGGAAAAATGCACAATTGCTTGGTAATGATGTCTAGTAGAAAGGCTTGAAACAATCTTTTTTTGTAATTTTATGAAAGCACAAACGCCAGTGCACACGACAGCTGGTCCTTCTGTGTTCACTAAGAACTAATACATTACAGGCTAACAAGACTTTCCAATTTACAAGAATTGTAAAATGAATTGTAATTGACAACATGAACAAGTAGATACAGTGCCTTGCAAAAGTATTCGGCCCCCTTGGACATTTCGACCTTTTGCCACATTTCAGGCTTCAAACATAAAGATATAAAACCGTAATTGTTTGTGAAGAAGCAACAACAAGTGGGACACAATCGTGAAGTGGAACAAAATTTATTGGATATTTCAATCTTTTTTAACAAATAAAAAACTGACAAATTGGGCAATCAAAACTATTCAGCCCCTTTACTTTCAGTGCAGCAAACTCTCTCCAGAAGTTCAGTGAGGATCTCTGAATGATCCAATGTTGACCTAAATGACTAATGAAAATAGAATCCACCTGTGTGAAATCAAGTCTCCGTATAAATGCACCTGCTCTGTGATAGTCTCAGAGGTCCGTTGAAAGCACAGAGAGCATCATGAAGAACAAGGAACACACCAGGCAGGTCCGAGATACTGTTGTGGAGAAGTTTAAAGCCGGATTTGGATACAGAAAGATTTCCCAAGCTTTAAACATCTCAAGGAGCACTGTGCAAGCGATAATATTGAAATGGAAGGAGTATCAGACCACTGCAAATCTACCAAGACCCGGCCGTCCCTCTAAACTTTCAGCTCAAACAAGGAGAAGACTGATCAGAGATGCAGCCAAGAGGCTCATGATCACTCTGGATGTACTGCAGAGATCTACAGCTGAGGTGGGCGAGTCTGTCCATAGGATGACAATCAGTCGTATACTGCACAAATATGGCCTTTATGGAAGAGTGGCAAGAAGAAAGCCATTTCTGAAAGATATCCATAAAAAGTGTCATTTAAAGTTTGCCACAAGCCAACTGGGAGACACACAAAGATGTGGAAGAAGGTGCTCTGGTCAGATGAAACCAAAATCGAACTTTTTGGCAACAATGCAAAACGTTATGTTTGGCTAAAAGCAACACAGCTCATCACCCTGAACACACCATCCCCACTGTCAAACATGGTGGTGGCAGCATCATGGTTTGGGCCTGCTTTTCTTCAGCAGGGACAGGGAAGATGGCTAAAATTGATGGGAAGATGGATGGAGCCAAATACAGGACCATTCTGGAAGAAAACCTGATGGAGTCTGCAAAAGACCTGAGACTGGG
>JACXGM010040886.1:0-10189 GCA_016801145.1 Umbra pygmaea
ACTGGACCATACCAATAACTGGACCATACCAATAACTGGACCTTATCAACCACTGGACCATACCAATAACTGGACCATACCAATAACTGGACCTTATCAACCACTGGACCATACCAATAATTGGACCTTATCAACTACTGGACCATACCTGGACCATACCAAAAACTGGACCCATCACTGACCCATACCAATAACTGGACCTTACCAACCACTGGACCATACCAAAAACTGGACCCACCACTGACCCACACCAATAACTGGACCTTGCCAACCACTGGAACATACCAATAACTGGATCATACAAACCTCTGGATCATACAAACCTCTGGACCATACCAACCTCTGGACCATACCAATACCTGGATCATACAAACTGAAATATTCTGTTCCTGGTTTCCACCTCCTCCAGTTTCAAAGCACTGACTCTAAATTGAATTCAGTGTAAGGGCTTTATTGGCATGGGAACCATTTGTTTACATTCTTAAAGCAAGTGGAAAACATTAATAACAATAAAACACTGTTGAAATAAACACAATGAAATAAAGTCTACAATTTTAAGTAGACACCACGCAACTTTTAAAATGATTTAGGCATTTTTCTAATTTGTTGTGGTTCTGTAAATTATGTAGCTCTGATGTGATCATACATCTGGCAGGAGGATAGAAAGTGCAGCTCTTTGTTTTGTGGGCAGTGTGCACATCCTCTTCTCTCGATAGCAGAATTCTGCCTGTAGCGTCCTCTCTCGATAGCAAGGTCATGCTCACTGAGTCTGTAGAATCAAGGTTTTTCTTGATTGGGGCCGGTTACAGTGGTCAGGTATTCTGCGAATGTGTACTAGTGCAAGGTAGCGTTCAAATTGAATTTGATTTCTGGTTGATTCCTTCTAATGTGTCAAATTGTTTTCTTTTTGTATTCTCATAATATGTTGAATCTGACTGTGTTTCTCTCCTGGGGATCCGTGGGGCCAGTTTGGGTTTGTGAACAGAGCCCCGAAATAAGTCTCCTTGGTGGGGGGGGGGGGTTCTTCTCTAGGTTCCTCACTCATCCTCCCTGATTTGCTAACTTCGAAGGTAAGGCGTTTTCTCTGTGGCATAGATCAGGCCTTATTGATTGGCCGTATTGATTACTCACACTGCTGTCTGGGGTAGCACAGTAGAGAAAAGTCTCTTTGCTGTCACTTTGCTAGACTATCAGAGATAACTCAGGGTTTCCTTTTTACTGTAGGCTACCTACAAAATTGGATACGGTTATCAGGATTTAGAAAGGTCTGTGTGTTGGAACAGGGGCTGTGATTATAGCGTGCAATACCAGATACGCAAAGCAGGAGTCTTGCACTAAAAATACCGACTGGCCCTTTCTGGATCACATGGTGTGAGTTGAACAGACGTAAACAGTTCGGGCTTTTGTGATGCCAGTATTGCACTGATGTTCACACCAAACATGCAGGCTTGAGTGGAGAACAGAGCAACCCTAATGCTGTCGGTACAGGCTGTCTCAGTTACACAGACCAGTATTAAAGGCCATTACACAGCAGCCTCGGTGTCAGTGCACAGAGAGGCTGGATGACATCATGACTCCATTAAAGCTGCCTGGAAGAGAGACCACAACCTCACCCAGCATCACAGCGTACACACACGCAGACACACACGCACATTTGAAATGCTTTGTGTGAGCTGAGAAATCAAATTTACAATTCAAAAGGTCTTCAAATGTTTTAGGTCTCTTTATGCGAGGACAGATAACACTTCCTTCATCATGGCTGCCCGTGACCTCTGACACAGAGCATTACCTCACTAGCAGCGTCCACCTCCTGTAGGCATGTGTGTGAAGGTGACATTGACATATGTTCAGCCTAAACACTTGGACCAGACCACCAATCTATCCGTACTGCAGGTTTGCACTGATAACAGTGGCTCATATACAAAGACCCAGACAGACACACCAGAGAACACAATTATCATACACACTGCTTTATCAAGCAGTGATCATTTGAATATATGCAATATTCCCACTCTAGTAAAATAATGTTGTGGGACACATCAGCCTCATCAATGAAAATCTAACTCAATCTCCAGCCTTCTGTGTCTCTATTTCTTTCTGCCTCTGGTCACCTGTTTTTCTATTCTTCTGTGTTTCTCTTTATTTGAATATTTCTATTAGTGTGTCCCTATTTCCCAGTGTTTTTTTGTTTCTAATTCACTGTGTTCTATTCATCTGTTTCCCTTTTCTCTCTAGTTTTCTCTCCAGTCTTGTGTCTGTATTTTCCAGTGTCTCTGCCAAGCGCTGTGCTATATTACCATAACCCCACATGAACAAACCCTATGTTTAGCTTTAGTGTTTAGCTTTACAATGCAGTATAATTATCTGTGATACACTGAATGACAACAGAGTAATGCTAGATGCAGATACTGTAGCATGACGACTGTAAGAGGAGTTTTGACACACAGCCTTTGTCAATCGGGACCTCTCCTTAGAAATCCCTTGACATGTGGCTGGTCCACGTTAAGGGTCATTAAAGAAAATTGAAGGCAGAATTTGTACAATGATCTGATTAACCTCTAGTAGCTCATTGTTGGCTTTTGACTTTGCCCCAGATGGAGGGCTTCCGTAGGTTTCTGACATGTTAGGTCTGGGGTTTGTGAGCGCTCCGTCTGTATTGGAGGAAGATAGATGTCGGACTGACACATTTTTACTTTCAAATAGGTTAATTTTTCTTGTTCCAGTTACTTTCCCTTTTACCCTGCAATGAAAAGAAATAACCTATTTGTTTATTTGTATTGATGGGGGCTAAACAAACAGCTGAATATAAAGTATAGCCTAATGTGATGGGTGTTATTTATTTGAAGGCCAGGCACAACAACACATACTGTACATGCAGTAAAATCACACACACACACTTACATACACCCACACACACACACCAACACAAACAGTACCATCACACACGCGCACACCATGACACAAACACTACCATCACACACACCAACACACACAGTACCAACACACACACACACCAACACATTCAGTACCAACACACACACACACCAACACAAACACTACCAACACACACACCAACACAAAAAGTACCATCACACACACACACACACACAAGTTGTATTATCACGCACACACACACGCCAACACAAACAAACAGTACCAACACAGACACATTGAAACACTCATTCTGAATAAAGAATGTATTTACTCATCCATGTTTTTATGACCATAGTGCCTAAAAATGTGTCAGCATTAGATGTTTATTTATTGAGAGAGGAGTGTGTCATTGTGTATGTTTGTGTTAGGGAACCAGAGATGTACTTGTGTAGGTAGATCGTGTCCAGGTGCAATTATCCCTGTAAACATGGTGGTATAGCAAGACTCTGTTACCTTTTTTGTCCTTGTACTTGCTGATAAATACTGGATCCCCATTAAAACAAAGGCTGGCTGTAGTAACACCCTATCATAGCCACCGTCCTCTGGAGGAGTACAGGATACGTGAACAAGCTAATCTGCGTAATGAAGGTGTCATGTGTTTTGGGGCTCATCAACCTGGCGTCACCCTACACCTCTAATCTGACTCTGTGTTTGTTTAGAATATTTTTTTAGCTATTTTAAGATGTGTAGAAAAACAATATTTTGAAATTCGAGAAATCTACAGGAAATAGATTTTTGGGAAAATTGTTAATATTTCTTACATATATTAGGTGTGTTTTATTTCCATATTGGTGGTGGCTCATCCATCCCAGTGAGCATCACGGTGCAGGAGGTCTGAGCGGCACGAACATGGAACGAGGAGACATGCACACGCTCATCTGATCAGCTGGCAGAGCTGACATTTAAAGCAGAATGTCTGCAAAGGCGTGCTGGAAAAAGTACAGTGGAAGACAGATAAAGAATACAGTGACTTCCACCTTTATCTCCCATTCTCTTACTCCATCTGTCTTCCTGTCTGTCTTCATGACATTACTCCTCTTTATATCTTCTCTTTTCTTTCATCTGTTTCCCATCCATATCGAGGTCTCACAGTCCCATCTAGGTGTCATGGTCCCTATTGAGGTCACAAAGACCCTATTGAGGTCTCACAGACACTATCAATTTTCACCACCCCTATTAATGTCACAAAGACCCTAATGAGGTGTCACAGTCCCTAAGAAGTTCTCATGGCCCCTGGAATCTTATGGGACAGCCGTGGCATAATGGGTGCTGTTTCGGTAGACATTGATGTGCTGGATTATGTGTCATACAGTACAGTCACTATAAATAACCTTTGAGACGAAATAAACAGGAAGTGAGCCAGCGTGACCCCTTGTGGGGTGGCCTTCAAAGAGTACCTCCCTGTTATTGGAGGCCACAGGCAGGCGGCCACACTCCCTGCCGTCCTGCCTGCGGGGTGGATTGATCAGCGCTCCTCTCACAGTCCAATTAGTGAGGTTGCAGGGGGCTGGAAAAGGCCAGGCAGGACACAACCACCCGCTCCGCTCGTCCCTCACACAAACTCTTGTCTTTGAAGCCCCAAACCATATGAAGGAGAGGACAGCTGCTCCCCTACATTAGATAAACATACCCTGGCAATGGACACTGGCTCCTCCATCTTCTCCCTCCCTCTTCACGCAGGGTCCGTGTTTCTGCATGCGCTACGATGCATAGACGTCGGCGTGTCACTTTCAACGCGATTTGTCGGCTGCTCTCTCTCTTCTGTCGTCGTCCGGGCATTCTGTTCTTCAGTCACACCTCCTCCTTTCTCTCTCCGTCTTTCCCTCCTCTGTTCTGAAGCGTTCCCGTGCTGTATCCCCGTGGTACTGGATTAACTCCACTCGTTTAGAGGGCGCTCCGCTTCCACAGATGTCGGCTTTGAGATTGAAATGAGCTCTCCTTCGCAAAGCGACTGAATTAAAAGACATTTCAGAGAGGGAGAGAAAAAAGAAAACACTAAAAAGAGACGCTGAGGAGTTTGGCGGACAACAAGGCTCTGTCGGCACAGCCAGAGTGAACGGTTCAACACGCGCCTCCCCAGATGGGAGTGAGCTGGATGGTGGGGGGGGGGGATCTACTGGGTAAAACCATCATGTAGCCATCAAGAGCTAAAAAGGCTCTAGTCCAGAGTTACTGTGATCCTGGTTATCCACTTTTGGGACCAGCAGATTGAAACTGGCCTGAAGCAGTAGAGGAGGAGTTTAGCTGGACAGTCAGTAGTTCCATGACCCTTCCCCCATCTACTCTTAGCATTAACTTCATCCAGTCAACATGTAGAAATGACCTAAGTGCTTCAAAACACCCAACGACATTGTTCTGGCCAACGCTGTGGTAATTCTGGCATAGGCCATCTGAATTGGTGTCGTTGTTGATCGGTTAGGTAGCGTGAGCTGTTGACCGTGCTGAACAGTGCGCTCCATCTTCATCCTCTTTGTGACACCCCTGTGAGAAGCTGACTGAAGAGAAGAGCGGTGAGAGACAACTGAGAGACATCTGTGAAATTAATAAGATAAACAAAGGGGTAAATAAACGGCAGACACTGTTCTCCACAGAGCGTTCTCATTCCCGCTAATTCATCTTGGCTCTGGCCCAAAAGCAGTGATTAAAGGACATCTGAATTGTCGGAATGGCTGTGCTATGTACATTTTCACGTTTGATTATACAACCAATTATGCTGCACTTAAGAACTGAACTAAACCCATGAACAGTGTTACACATACAAATCATCTTCCATACCAGGCTCTCTAGTGCCAAGCATTCATAATCTGCTGCTAGCTAGCCGCTCGTGCACGTGTGAACAAACAGACGGGAAAGGTTATGAAAGAGGGTAGTTGAAGAAGTGTGGTCAATGGCGTCATCACATCCTGCCAACATTAACCTAACACGTAAGCCGTGCACCAGGGACATCAAATATGACTAAGCCCCGAAGTAAATGGTGTCGATGTGGATGGTTGGGTGGGGTCGGAACAAATAAAAAGTTATTAAAAAAGGAACGTATACACTTCACATTCACCACTACTCTGCCCCCAAGAAAGATTGTACTTCATAATAAGTAATCTTATACTGTGGTTACGTTGAGGCCCATTCCATAATTGTTTGTGGAAATACTTAAGAACAGCCTTTCCGGATGAAATTGGAATGACCGGTGAGGTAATCTTACCCACTAAATAAATTACTTGTAGGCGCTTTGTTTTGTCCGGTTCGGTTCCAGTAGCCGTCTCCTGCAGCCCCCTGACGTATAATGTGCGCACAATGTTCTGTTAACTCTTTCACCTCCTAGCTCCGCATTGGTATATTGATGGCCTTATCAGTCCTGCCATGCACTCTTGGCTGGATAGGGGCCAGATGTGACTGTGCGTGGCCCCTGGGGAAGCTCGGCTGCATCGGTTGGGCCTGTATCTCCTGCTGCCTAATGATATTAGGTTCCTCTTTGTCTCCCTCTGCTCATCAGATCCACCAGGAGAGGCAGACACATCTCTGAAGTAAATAAAGGAAAGCAGCAGAGCTTCCAAGCGTTTGGCTTGCACATTAAAAGCAATCTCCTCTAAACGGCGATGGGTCTCTGCAAAGTGGCGTCGTCAATGTTCTTCATTACGGATGAATTGATCTATTGTCTTGCGTTTAAACATACCCCATGCCTGTACATAAATAACAGTCTGGCCACAGTGGCTGAGAAAAGCCTAATTAAGTTTAATCAATGCTACTTTATGGCCTGCTCGCGCGTAATTCAATTCAATATTTTTAAACACTTGCTGCTTGCTTAATCCGTAGTGCTTTTTATGTGTAAAAAGAACTATTGAAATTCTAATGCAATTAGTTGGTGAGGCAGCGCTCCGTTGGAGGCTCCAGTAAAAAGTGATGGCGTACGCCCGCGCCCTGGCAGCTAGTGTGCGCTATTCCTTCACTTCACATCCAAAAATGATTTCATATGTACTAATCCTCTTTTCATCTATTTCTCCCATTATATCCTGTGAACCGTTTACTTATTACTTATTATCTCTCATTCAGATCCTCAGTTTCATCATCAGGAAGGAAGCAAAAAAAATGCTAATTACATTTAATGAAACTGATATCTATATCAATCAGTGGGAAGGCACAAAAGGTGTATTTCTATTTAAATGGATTTCCAATTTGATATTGGATCTCCTGATGAAAGGAACCTCATCAGCTTTTCTCAATAGGACAGGTTTCACAAAGGTTCCAATCCACTTCCTCACCGGAGATACCGTAGGCGATAGAGATCTACACATCCTTGGAGTTATATGTCCATTCTATCCCTGAAGGGTGTCACACAAAACACTGCCATTGTTCAATGGAGAATTTTCAAATCTCTGTCGTTGAAAGCCTCACATTCCATTCCAACAAGAGTCCGTGCATTGAAGCTATTTGTTCTGATTGTACGCAGCAGAGTAGATTTGACATGCGTTGCTGGATTGTAGTTTTGATTGCGTGCATTTGTATTATTGCTGTAAGTTTTCCTTGGAAGCAAGAAGCCAGCTGGCTGTTGCGTGGAGGCTAGGTAATGAGCAGACAGGATAGCTGCTTCCATGTTGGTGTCAAGCCTGTTGATTATACTGGAGCCGGGGACTGTCGAGCTGTTCTGCTCCGCCCAGCACACAAGAGGAAGGTGTGCGTGGGGGGGGCCTTGTGGCTCAAATGGAGAAAAAAATTCCTGTCTCTCTTTTGCAGTGCACTGTGTGTCTTTCTAAGTAGGACAGTAAAATGGATGGCCCGTCGCTGTTAGCTGACCTACATAGAGACACAGACAAAATAGTTCCCTCAGCATATGAGCTACAGCAGAGTGGAGCCCAGCTGCTCAGTCCTGCAGAAGGCGTGCGCACACACACACACACACACACACACACACACACACACACACACACACACACACACACACACACACACACACAGACAAACACCTGGACTGAGACACAGGCATCATATTCACACACAATAGGAATAAACAGACTCAGATATAGGCCTAATAGACTACATCCAACCAACTCACTCTGATCACACACATGAACTTTGGGTTTAGAAAGGACACATGCCGTATAGAGCACATCACAGGGCAACAGCAGGGTTTACTTAGAGAATATATCCAGATGATGCCCTGTCAAAAGGCTTCTGTCAGCAGACTTATTGTAAACTCTGCCCTTACTTCACAAGGTGAGAACATTTTATGGGACAGTACATGGGACGGTATATGGGACAGTTCATGGGACAGTATAAGGGACAGTACATGGGACAGTATAAGGGACAGTATAAGGGACAGTACATGGGACAGTATATGGGACAGTTCATGGGACAGTATAAGGGACAGTACATGGGACAGTACACGGGGCAATATATGGGACAGATCATGGGACAGTGTATGGGACAGTACATGGGAGAGTACAATATATCACCAACACTGGTGTGAGGTTTGTGTTGTTTGGTGAATGAACCTGCCATGATGTGCATAAACATTAGTTCCAAATGAAGTATGCACGGTCACAGACAGAAATACATACTGCTCATACACTGTTGAGCACATGAACAGAAATACATACAGCCCATACTTTTACATTTTAGTAATTTAACAGATGCTCTTATCCAGACCAACTTAAAGTACAGGGACATTCCCCTGGAGCAACTTAGGGTAAGGTGCCTTACCCACACGCCACATACACTGATGAACACTTACACGTGACATGGGGTTTCAGCAGCAGCTGGTTTTGTGTCTAGAATCCACCTCCAGGGTCTGTCAGCCATCCTCTGTCTTCATAACCTACCCAAGCCTCCATCTCACTTCTCAATCCTGTCTGACTCTCCATCCACCACACTTTCTCTCTAACAAACACACACACACACACACACACACACACACACACACACACACACACACACACACACACACACACACACACAGTCTCTTTCAAACACACAATCACTGTCATTAGTGTGAGTGTACGCCTGAGTATTTTAAGGGTCAAACAAGGACAAGGAAAAGATTCTAATCAAAGAAATAATGGAGCAATCTGCATTTGAAACAATAACAAAGTGGTCACCACGCCTCACAGATATATATTTATATATAAAAAACAAATTGGGTACCATCTGATGATTGAAAGTTTTCCTATTAAATTCTTGTTCACCATCAACTTGTTTCTTTCAGAAAATGTGTTACAGAGCAGAGCCTAAATTTAGACAGTGGGACAGCTGAGGTGGTGCGCTGTGCTTTATCGTTGAATTCCGTTCATTAGATTTTTTTTATTTTGCGGTATTGTAAAGCATCTATAACCCACCTGTATTACAGAGCTCCTGGGTGTTGTTAATGTGTGTGCGTTTGCCTTTGTCGGTGTGCGCGACTGCGTAGATGACTAAACGTGTTCTCAATGGTTTTATCACTACACTGATTAGACAGAGAAAATGAATTAGATCTCATCCCTCTAATGGGAATGATTCAAGGGAATGTCGAAGGAGCAAAATATATTGTTCCAAGGTTTTCGTAAGTTCTTCGTTTCTTTGCTCTTAATTGCCTGGGAAAAAGGCAAGAGAGAGGCATTTTTGTATGCAGAGTCAATAGGGCTGACTACAAGTGAATTTAATGGACTCTCTGCGGCTTGACAGCCTCCCGGGCCAGTCCCTGAAGAGAGACCTCTCCACCAGCCTCTTTAGCAGGAAACCAGGGGCTTATTCTGGTCCAGTCATTTATTTGAGCTTTGGCTTTCATTAATGAAACACTCCTCCTCTTTGCTCCTGGGTTGAATAAGAACGCTGATGCAACGACCACTCCATTTCCCTAGCAGCAGCTTGTGGTGCTGTCGCCATGGTTATTCATAGCTCATATACTGTGGCCTCACATACACTCTGCTCCGACTGTAGGACACCTGTGTAGTATCTGTTCTCTGTCAGCACAACAGGCAATGGGAACATTCCCTACCTAGGTTCTCTGTTCTTTGTTGTTTACTGATGGAACACAACACCACTGGTTTTCCCATGTCTGTAGATTATCAATCAAATGTATTTTACAAAGCCCAGCAGTTGTCGCAAAGTGCTTTTATAGATAGTTGGCCTAAAATCCAAAAAAGCAAGCAACAATGAGAATTGAAGCACAGTGGCTAGGAAAATCTCTCTAGTAGAGCTGGAACCTGAGGTAACACAACACAACAACACACTGGTCCCCGATGCAACACAACACACTGGTCCCTGATGTAACACAACACACTGGTCC
>JACXGM010040887.1:0-10200 GCA_016801145.1 Umbra pygmaea
TTAAGATTCTTAAATTGAGAAATTGTGCAAGTGGTCTCAATCTTAAAATAAGAACGATAAGCTTGTTCCTTTGCCGGGATAATTTGCAACATATATCCACACCTTATTAATAGTTAAATCAAGCTTGAAATGAGTTGGTAAATCTTATTAAGAAAAAGTTAGGTATATCTTCTCAAAATAAGACTGTTTTACTTATGTATAAAATGCTTGGCAAGAATATTTTTCTATTTAGACTAAAAATAGGACAAATTTTCTAGAAATAAGGCTTTTTTACTTTCTTAAAAATCATTTTTTGCAGTGCAGAACATAAATATGCTATTAGAAGTTCTAATGAAAAATATCCCATGGCTGTTCATTATCATAAAATTGGACATGACAATCATGATTCTCTCAAAATAATGTCCATAGAGGTAAAACCAATTAACAAGCGAGGGGGTGACAGATTGAAATGTCTTTTACAAAGAGAAACCTTTTGGATACATAAACTCAAAGCCACTGTATTCCCAGGGCTGAATGAAGACATAGATTTTACCCCCTTTCTATAATATCTATAATATTTAGTTCTGCTGGTTGCTTCCTTGATCACACTATGAATACACTTAGCTAATCAATGGGCCTTTATATCAAATATATATATATTTATACGGCAAGTCTAATTGATCAATGAGTTTGATTGTTTGTGAATATACTATTTAATTCCATTACCATTTAAGAATAATACACTCTGATTGCATTATCTGTTAAGACTAATATTGACATACTCTGATTGTGAATATACTATTTGGTTCCATTGCCTGTTAAGAGTTATAGTGATATGCTCTGATTGTGAATATACTATATAATTCCATTGCCCTTTGAGACTTATATTGATATACTGTGATGTTTCTTGATTTTATTGGTTAATTGCACTACTGATTTCCTATAAATTGCACCTGGTGATAATTTGTATTGCTGCACCCTGACGAAGGCCTGTGAGCTGAAACGCGTAGGTGTGTTTATTTCTTGTACTATGCTGCCTGAATAAATTATTTTTGTACATTACAGGAGAGAGTGCTTTGGACCTTCTTGAAGTTTTTTTACTCCTACTTTTTCATCAAATAATAGATGCAATTTGCAATTTTTGGTTTTAAAAGTGGCACTGTGAGCCAAAATGTCCCAGAAAATGTTGTACTTTGGGTATTTGTGGGTTTGTGCCTAGTTTCCTCAAATCCACTCACTTTAAAAATTGTAGTTCAATGGCTAACTGAAGTATGATGGTGATTCTCTGTTCAGATTATGAACATGTAGACAGAAGACAGAAAAGGGAAGTTTTAAAAATGAAATATTCAATAGCAAAAGTTACAGATTGCATCTTTAAATAACATGATGAAATGCATATACATCTGAAACATAACTGATTTAATTCATATTTACTTTTTATTACTAATATATCGCTTTCCCCTCTGGTAGCTGAAGAGATCAGGCTGGTCAATGGCTCTAGTCACTGCTCTGGCAGAGTGGAGATCCTTTACAACGACCAGTGGGGACGAGTGTGTGGTAACAACTGGGACATCAATGATGCCAAAGTGGTGTGCCGCCAGCTGGGCTGTGGGACATCTAAAAGTGTCCTAGATAGTGGACAATTAGGACACAGACATAGCGGTGGGCCCACTTGGCTGGATAATGTTTCATGTGTAGGTGAGGAGCGTTCTCTCACAGAATGTTCACATGGAGGGTTGAAACGTTATGACTGCTTTCAGGCTCAAGATGCCATAGCGGTCTGCTCAGGTAGGACAAGTCAGTGTTGATGACGTGATTGACAATGACAGAATTATGCTTGATTACATTTGTGTCACCTGCTATACATTATGATTCACTTGTTTTTCCTCTTTAATTATTGCAAGTATCTTTTCATTTCTAGTGAAACCAAGCATCTGACTGGTTAATGGGAGTGGCCTCTGCTCTGGGAGACTGGAGGTCTATCAGACTGGTAATTGGCAAACAGTGTGTGATGACATGTTGGACCTGCAAACTGCTACTGTGGTGTGTAGACAGCTGGGCTGTGGGACAGCTAACAGGGTCCCAGGAAAGGCCTACTTTGGTCAGGGAAGTGGGCAAAGAAATGTCAGTTGCTCCGGCAGTGAGTGCTCTATCACACAGTGCTCACAAAAAGAAAGAGCACCACAAAACTGTAGTCATGATAACAACGCTGGGGTTGTTTGTTCAGGTAAGGACATTTATTTGTATTGTATTCTGGACCTTAATTTAATCAGGATTTTGTTTGAATTGTTTGGTATTGTTCAGTAATGTGCCATGATAGAACAGGTTTCTACACGCATCATGTGATACTGCAGTATTCAGGCCTACAGTGCCACCTGGTGGAGAGTTAGTCATTGCACAGACTCAACCCGGGTCAGGCATCTAGCTGAGGACAGTCTAGAGCAGAATTCTAATTCAGAATAAAGACCAAATAGGTTGAGAACTGTTGTCTCACTACTCTACGCCTTTCCCAACAGGTGCTGACTTGCAGAAGCCTTCTCTCAGCACAGATCCATCCTATTCTGCCTTCTTAATTGGAGAGCAGGTCCTTCTCAACTGTACTATCACATCCCCCATCCAATGTAATGCTGTAGAATTCCTCTTCTATCAGAATGGAGCATCCATCATGAACATGACTGTTGGAGCCTCGAAGACCAGCGTTACTTTAACTCTGTTTAAAATGGATGCATCCCACCAGGGCAGCTACAACTGCCACTACAGAACCCAGTCCGAAGGCCAAACTATCCGCTCTTACCACAGTAACTCAAATGAAGGTAGGATGGTTGGAAAACAAGTGTTGTGGTTCCTCAAAGGCAAAGCGCTTGTCACCGCTTCACATTCAGCGTAATCCAAACAGGACCCAGAGTTAATTCCTGCTTGTGTATAAGATGAAGCACCACCTGGGTTTGGACAGTTAGAATCAGAAGACACAGGAGACACAAGAGTCAAATGCTTAGTTTTGAGTCTCTGCTGGTAAAGGTCTGTAGTAGTAAGATTAAACCAATAAAAATAATAGTAAACAAGTGTTAACATTGTTATGGCAACAAGGTAACAACAAAAATACTATATGCAACTTAAACATGCATATAGGTCTGCTGGGATACGTGGTACCCAAGGCTGCCAACTCTCACAAATTAAGGTTGTTGAGTTCAATGCATACACGCACACAGACACAGGCACACACGCTGTAACATGGAGGGCCGGGTATGGACTCCCTTGTGTTTAGTTAGTGTCTCATGTGTATATGTCTCCCATGTTGTATTCAGTGTATTCACGGTGGTTTGGTTATTATGTTGGTTTTCATGTTCCCTTTAAGTTGCTTCCCTATGTGTGTTTCATGGTTCTAGTTTCTCCCCTATGGGTTTTGTTGTGTTTGGTTCCCCCTTGTGTTGGATTCATGTAGTTTCGTGTATTTTTGATGCATTTAGTAATTAATTAATTACACTCAGAGACCTGGAGATATGATAATTAGCGCAAATAAAGACTTTATTGTTATAAAATCTGACTTCCCATCCTTAGCCCAGATTAGAAGTGCCCTCCCAAGGATTCTCCCAAAAATTTATAGACATCATGACATCATTCTAAAGGACTTGATACTGATAACAATCAGTACTGTAACAGTTTGAATTCAAACCCACCAATCATTGGTTGACAAGAGGTGCATTTCTAAACCATTTGGCAACTGTATGTAAGCAGACCTGTTGCTTTGAATTCCATTAGCATTTAAACACAGTAGACCCCCATGTGGTGAGCTTCAAAGCCTCCTAGCTTAAGTCAACAAGGCCAGTCCTTCTGTCTCTTAAAGTTGTCTGCATTCTACAGTTAATCAACTTCTTCCATAATTTGTAAGTTCCTTTCCCAACATTCTATAACTTTTGTCTCTGCTCCGTGTTCGCACGATCTACAGTTTTTATGGAAGACCAAACATTACATAGTAATATTTCACAATTCATAACAATCATTTCTATGCATTCTAAGAAAAGGATATCTAGTGACCTTTTGTCACACACTCCATGTAAAGACTCTTTCTTTTGTGCTACATTGCATTTTCTCATAACCATATTCTACACAAGATGCCTATTTCTAAACATTTTTATTAATCATTAGTTCTACAGTAAAGAAAATTATCCTATAGTAGTATGTGGTGTTATGGTCTGTGTTTGTTTTGGTTAGAGTTCCCGCTCCTCCCTCATTGTTTCATTACTGTTCCCAGGTGTCTTGTGTTAATCATTAGTTGTGTAGTATTTAATCCTCATGTGTCAGTGTCCACCTTGTTGGTCAGTGTTCACTGTTGCGTGTTCTCTGTTGTGTGTCCTGTCATTATTTTCCTGTTTAGCCCCATGTGGCAGTATTGTTTTTGACCAAGTAAATTGATTATTTAATTACACTATTGGTTTACAATTCCTTCGCGCTTGTCTCATATATCCATACAACCCATTATTGGGAGTTCGTGACACACGCACACACACAGACACATGCACACACACAATCAGGGAATAAACATTCTCTGGAGGAGCCTTAAACATAAGAAGGATATTTCAAGAGGCTTCATCCAATAAAACATTGTCAATGTTCAAAAGAACATGAGCTGTAAAATGACTCTAATGTCATATATTAATACATACAGTATTGCTTAGTTACAAGGTGTAAATATGAACTCTCCCACGTCAAATTGCTGTTCATATTTCTTCACAGTGGTCCTGCTACACCCAGACATATTTCTCTGGACTCCAAATGGATGGATGTTCTGGGGTCATACAGGGTCAATGGTTACCAGGGGTAACAGCTTCTCCATCACCTGCTCCATTCAGACACAGTATCCAGGAGGCCTGTTCCATCTGTACTTCTCTGGTTCTAACAGTACTGAGACTAAACCATCAGTCAACCACTCTGCCTCCTTCACCTTCCCTGTTGCAGAGGATAAAGACCAGGGCAGTTACAGCTGTAGCTATGAAGTCAACGTTTCCACACTGGCATTCAGTTCAGCTAACAGTGAACTGGCTGTCACCATTACAGGTAAAAAAATAACACAAAGGTTTTCACTTGAAATACCACAAGGTCCAGAATTCAATGCGAACTTTGTGCCTGAACCCTCAGAGTCGCTTCAGTGTTGTCGAATTTTGTATAAAGAGCTTGGCTAATAGAGCTCTGCTAATTATACAACGCCACTTGAAAAATTTACTATGGGTCACAACACAGGGTTGCCAGCTTTGGGACTTTGGCTGGTGTGAGACTCTGTGCAATTTCAGTGTGTGCGCGTGCAGAGAACAGTTTTGGTAAACCTAACCCTAATTTAAAAAATGTCAGTTCTTATTTATTTAGTATGAACCCAGATTTATGCAAAAAAAAAATTTAATGGAAAGGTTTAAAACGTTTTTTTAATGCTGAAAGTGTGAGTCATGCGAGATGCGTGAGAGTTGGCAACCCTGCAATATCATTCCAGAGCTATATTTTTTTGGGGGGAAATCCAAGTATTTATAAAATCACAATATGCTGCATTGGAGAAAAATATGCTACCTCCAGCCAGCTCGACCCGGCTGCTAACCTATGACATTTAACTACTTATCCAGTAAGCCACTCACCCATTTCCATAACTCGTCTTTTGGTCGTTATTTCCCAACATCTCAACCAACAAGTATTCAACCACACTGGCTTTTAATAAAAAAGAGTTAGCAGTATTCTGTGAGGCGTTTTTATTAATTTTACATTTGTTCCTTCAAGTATTTACACAATCACAAGATGCTATATTTGAGCTAAATATGCTACCTCCATCCAGGCCGTCTAGTTGCATCAAAGCCCCAGACAATGAACTTGGTTCAACTACAGAGTGAGCAGTATTCTGTGTAGTATTATTTTTCATTTTCAAATCACATTTATCCAATTATTCACATAAGCAATTCCAAGTTTGGTACTCCGTCGGGGCCTGGCTGTTTTTTCCAAAACACTTTGGTCCATTTGAGTGTCGAAACACAAATGATTTATCAAACAAATGTAATAATCTTTTTGGCTGGAGAGGGTTTAAAGCAAAAATGTATCGCTGTTTTACTCTTTACAACAAAAAACACTTTCTGTCTCGGTTGTCACTGAGACCTGGAGACATAACAGCAACTAGATAGATTCAATCGATTAAAGAAAGTTCCTGTATTTCCTTCATTTCATCCTCACTGTATTCTAGCTCAAACATGTATGGTTGGATATTATTATTTCATGACACTTGATCAAATTTAATATTGTCCAGCTCTACAGGTTTTTCGTCTATTGTAGAAAAAAGTATTTCAATCTTATTTAGTATTCAACTGATGAATGTATTCTCAAATTAACTACAAAGTTTTATTATCCAATGAACTGCATTCACCGGCATGACGAAAAAAAGATAAGTCAACTGAGCATCTCCCCTGTAGTTTTCAAAAATTCTACCAGAGAGGTCACTGGTGGAAACTGCGGAAACCTACAGTGGCCGATTTGCAATGAGAAGGTGTATTTAGTGACTATAATGTCGGAAAATGTTAAATATGTGTCTCTATTTTGTTTAGCATCCATTTTCCCCTTCATTCTGTCTGGAGGGATTGGTTTGCTAGTCCTCCTGTTAGTGGTTCTTGTCTACCTAGTCTGGAGGAAGACAAAGACGAGCAGAAATCCATCTACAGAGACAAACCAGGGAAAATGTAAGTGTTATATCAATATACTTGTGACGCAAAGTTACATTCTGAACTTGGGTTACCATTTGACAGTGGAAAGCTAAGTCAAGCAGCAGTATATACAAAATAATTTTCTTTTAAATGCCAGAGTTTGCTGTTGTTATCATTAATGAGCCAGTATTTTGTGCAACAGCTATTGATTACAGAATGGATGAAGAAGACGAACTGGACTATGTGAACGTGGAAAATGTCTGTTATCAGGGTGCTCCTGAGAGCGTGAATGACGACAAGAACGATGTGAAAGAAAACGCACAAAGTTATGGGAAAGAAGAGGACATCTATGCCAAAGTGGAGAAGGACAGGGAGGGAAACTTTCAAAATAAAGGTGTCTGTGGGGTGTCTCGTGAGATAATAATCAATGATGATGATGATGATGATTACATGAATGTCTCCACTGAGGACAATTCTATCGCACATGCCATGAATGTAGACATTTACGGAAACTATTAGGGAAAGTAACTGGAATGACACTCTTTCTGAATTAAGGTTCTCTTGTGGATCAACTGGTTTTGGTCCTTTTTGATATGATTATTAGTTAGAGTAATAGAACAGCACATATGCGGGATGAACCTCGCACACAAAGTTGGAATCAAGATTATCCGACCCCCAATGCAAACTGGGTTTATTGTAAAAATGTACAAATCAAACAAAAGCAATTGATGAGACAACTCAGAGGGTAACTATCCCCAGGTTGACTAGGGATTTAGTAAATCATCAAATGTGGGACATAATTTTGACTTGAATGGTGCAATTCATGGTCCACTGTTAAATCATAAAATAATAATGGATTAAAAACTTTCACTTTTTTATCTTTAAATATAACTTACCATAATTAACCATTTAACATTTTATTTTCAACATATTTCGTTTTATTTATCTGTCAAACAAACGCACGTCATATCACTGGGCACGCCTATCAATTTTTTGTGCAAAACTGTGCATGCTCAAAAGTAACACGTTGCATTATGGGAGTCTACGTCCTTAGCCACTTGTTAGCAAAGGCTGCATCAGTGCACACTCATTGGAAGTGGTTAAGGGAGTCTAATTAGCCCCTACACCCTTGATAATATTCACTCCCTCAGCTTGGGACACTTGTGCAAATGGCAAATGCGCGAGGGCAGAGGGTGGAGTGGTTTCCCCATATCCAACTGAAAATGCAAATCACAATAACTTCTCCAGTCTCACAATTATTCAACCCCCTGAATAGAATCCCTCACAAGCGCACAAACATGCAAGACAGGTGTTGTCTCAAGCACACCTGATGCATTTAATCAAGGGCTTCATTAGTTGCACATATAAAATACCTAAATTGGCCAGGGGTTTGTTGAGTGTCACGTTTGACAGCATGTTAGAAACATTGCTAAGACAAAAGAATGGTCAAAACGTTGAGAGATCATCACACTTCACATACAAGGAAGAGGATACAAAAAGATGGCGAAGGCACTGAATGTTCCCAGTGAAACTTGTAATGCCATTCATTTTATCATTGAAATAACAAGTTAATATGCTTTTTTATAGACCCCAGTAAAGGGGGCTATTTGTGTATTTAAATAGAGTACCTCTCAAAAAATTCCAGAAAAACGATTGGTGGTAGAGGAGTTAATGCTGTCTAGGAGAACATAAAGAAAATATATAACTACTGAAAGAAACTATGTAAAATTGACAGATTTTTTTTACATACGTTACAGTGGATAGATACTGGCTTTTTTCCTATACATGATTTTAAGAGATAAAGAGAAATCAAAAGTGTTTTCTAGAAGCAAACAGCCATCATTGAAAAGGAGAACAGATATGCTCTTCACATTTTTGCTACTATAAAAACTATGGGTAGATTAACATTTTTGTATAATTATATTTTGGTATTTTTGAATGGTACTTTGAACTTCCATATAAAAGTCTGACGACTGAGAAAGGTTTAACCTATATTGAAGTGTACTTAACACTTATTCTGCACGGTTAAACATTTTGCTGTAAAATTACAGTAATATACTTGCAGCAGATTTGCCAGTAAAGAGCTGTTTGATTACAGCAGTGTTGCTGTGAACAAGATTACAGCCCATTACTGTATTCTAACAATACAGTTTACTACTGTATTTATTAGAAATCTAGAGTAAATTACTGGCAGCTGTGTTGATATATAATGCTTAATAAAATTAAGTGACAGTGATTTAATATACAAATCCACTGTAATATAAAATTTGATCTCCCATAACAGAAAAGGTTGTTCTAGAAAAGATACGTTGTTCATTACCTGAGGTCCCTACAAATCTGGCAGTAGTAATACATGTTACTTACAGACTACAATGCTTTGAGGCGCAGCCTCAAGAAATGCAGTTAAACAACTGCACATCACTGAAAAAGGCAACACAGTGTGAGGATTTACATACTCTGAAATGTGGTGTAGCATGGAATGACTTAGTGGTAATTATGTTATTGGGTTCAATAAATAAAAAAAGGTCACATATCATCACAGAATCGTGTCTTCGGCTATGGGCAATTATATGATTGTTAACAACATCCTAAAGGAGTTGCGAAGCTGCCGACAAGTCAGGTTTAGTGGGAATGGGGCAACGTGATCTCTCAGGAATCTGTGATACTACCACGGATACTTAACTTGATACTCCATGGTGGTTTCACGGAATCGCAGCATGACGTAGCAGAGTGTAAACAGCCTAAATTTTGCAAGTTGGCAGGATAGGGATGGTGGGCAGGCGTATAAATATGCGACTCACATACCAAAGGTTGCGAGTTTCGAATCCATGCGGACACTTGGCATATATTCTGTTTTCTATACCACCGTGATGCAGACGTGTTGCAAATGTGCTTTTTTATCATTTTTTTACTCACTATGACCATGGTTACAAACAATAGATTACGACATAATACAAGTTACATTTAATTTACAGCAAGGTTTCTGAGTGGTTAAGGTTAGGTTAGGGGTTTGGGAAAGGCTTACATCGAAAAAAATTTTTTTTAGGAAACCCTGTGAAGCAGTCATTGTGTTGAGCTATTTTAATTGCTTTTGTTTGATTAGTCATTGCAAACAGCTGACAGTTTATAAAATTTGGCAGTAAACCTGATCTGCAATGGGGGTTCAATAATATTAATTGCAACTGTATGTACCAGAATAAGGCTTATTCTTATTCTAAAAAGCAAAAAGAACACCAAGATGGATGTATCATCATTTGCTAAATCTATTTCTTCCTCAATTTCCTAAAAATATAAACTTAACGACAAATGACTTGTTTATTTAAAAGTATATCCAAGCCAGCTGACAGTCTTGCTTGGGCCCGGGAAAAGATAATCTTAGGTGGGCCGCCGCGCCAGATCTCTCCTTTTCCCTTGCTCTTCCTCTCTGGTTCCTCTGCTCTTCCTGTTCCACTCCTCTGCTATTCCTGTTCCTCTCCTCTGCTCTTCCTTTCCTCTCCTCTGCTCTTCCTGTTCCTCTCCTCTGCTCTTCCTGTTCCTCTCCTCTGCTCTTCCT
>JACXGM010040888.1:0-10200 GCA_016801145.1 Umbra pygmaea
GCCATCACAGTCCTCTGGCCTAAACCACAGTAAAACCTGTGCAGTGAGCCATCACAGTCGTCTGGCCTAAACCACAGTAAAACCTGTGCAGTGAGCCATCACAGTCCTCTGGCCTAAACCACAGTAAAACGTGCAGTGAGCCATCACAGTCCTCTGGCCTAAACCACAGTAAAACCTGTGCAGTGAGCCATCACAGTCCTCTGGCCTAAAGCACAGTAAAACATGTGCAGTGAGCCATCACAGTCCTCTGGCCTAAACCACAGTAAAACCTGTGCAGTGAGCCATCACAGTCCTCTGGCCTAAACCACAGTAAAACCTGTGCAGTGAGCCATCACAGTCCTCTGGCCTAAAGCACAGTAAAACATGTGCAGTGAGCCACAGAGCAGATCCTCAATAAAAACCTCTGAAGCAGAGATTCTGCATGAATTAACATTCTTAGATTCCCTGGATTTTCACCTCATCTAAAACTATTGAACACAGATAGCTAGTATGAGGAGGTTTATGTGCACTTATTACTATATCCAGACGTGCCATTCACATGTTTTCATTAAAAATATACTTATTTACTAAAAAAGTGTTTTGTCTTTTTACAACTATACCTCAGATCCCCATGTCGCCACCTGATTTACTGATTGAACCATTACAATGCACTGACTACTAATTTGTGGGTGTTTCACTTTTTTAAAAGCAGCTTACTTTAAGTCATATGTCAGGGTAATCAACAACAATGATATATTGCAGTGTGTCTTTTGCAAACCCTTTTAGTCCAAATACTATTAATATCTGTTTTTTTACCTACCCTCTCTCTCAGGGCCACACCAAAAAGATAAACTTCTACAAGGTGGGCCATGCTTTCTCTTTGGTGGACATGCCTGGTTACGGCTACAGGGCTCCCAGGGACTTTGTGGAAATGGTGGAGCCGTATTTGGATACCAGGACAAAGTAAGCATTGTTCCAGGGCTGCAGTGATATTTCTGTGGCTTTAAATAAACATACAGTATGTAGGGTAATTGTGCTGAACGTAAGGAAAGTGTACAGTAAATAGGATAAGCGGACATTGACTAGGATAAGGGTAGATCTGAAAGGTTTGCTCACGAGTTCCAGCTGAAGTTCAGCTTCGTCAATAAAACTAACCTCTAAAAATTAGAGAGGTTTAGAGAACTGTCCAAGGAGTCTTTTGGTTTGCTCAGAGTCAACATGTTTGTTTTTGGGATGGAATTTGATCTGGCAACATTGTGGTTAGGAATTACCTTCTTAAATGTCTCTTAAATGGAGTATTCTAGAAGCTAGCTAGCCTGCTACAATATGGCTTATTTGACTTTGTTCTTTGCAAATCTTATGTCCATTGTTTTAAAAATCATCAGATGCGGTAGCCGTGCTACGGGTGTGTATGTTACCTACTAAACACTTCAGTATAGAGCTCTGGAAAAAAAAACAAGATTCCACTGTATATTTTTCATAAATTAACCCTCTTGAAAACCTCTGGGATGTGCTCAAGAGCAAGATTGATGGTAACAAGCCATCAAATAAAGCTGATTTCTTTGAATTTTTGCACCAGGAGTGTCTTAAAGTCACCCAACATCAATGTAAAAGACTGGTGGAGAGCATGTCAAGATGCATGAAAGACAATTATTATTTTAAGTAGGGCTGCACGATTATGCGTATCGCGATTAGATATGCACTCCAGAGCCCGTTCGCATGGCAACAGTATATAATGCCCGCAACACGAACTCTGATATTTCATTTCAAAATAATAGCGCTCCTCATTCATTATGATAATCACTGTTTGTTAATTTCATAGAAAGGTAGTGGGTCCATGTTCATGTATTGCTACAATTAGTCTATTTTGGGTAACAACAGACTCTAGTTAATGATTTTCAAATGTACTCGTGTTTTTGTACATGAGACACTGACAATATAGTAAATCGATTTGTGTACAACTTATTTGTTAATGTTTTTAATAACCAGTTATTAAAACATGTTAAATGTGCCGTTTTTGCTATCACATACTCTTATTATTTCTTCACACACAATACAATTGCATTTGGTTACAATTCACTAGGTTTACAATGAATTCACAAAGTGTATTGCAATGAATTAAAACTAGCGCTATTAGGTTGAAATGAATTATCCAAGTTTGTGTTGCGGGCATTATACTGTTGCAATGAGAACGGGCTATGGAGTGAATAGCTAATCGCGATACGCATAATCGTGCAGCCCTAATTTTAAGTACAATTATTATACAATTAATATTATTCCACCAAAGGTTCACTTCTGAACTCTTCCTATTTGAACACATTAGTATTAAGTTGTTCAAAACTGAACATTTATTTTTCTTTGCATTATTCAAGGTCTGACAACACTGCATATGTTTTGTTATTTTGACCAGTTGTTATTTTCTGCAAATAAATGCTCTGAATTACAATGTTTTCAATTTAAATTTGGGAGAAATGTTGTCAGTATTTATGGAATAAAACAAAAATCTTAATTTTACACAAACACATACCTACCACAAACCGAGACATTGATCAGGGATTGACATTATTGCTTGTCCCGGACTAACAAAATAAATAGTCAGACACGTAGAATGTGGACTTTACTAAACGACTGTAATTTAAAGCTGCACTATTGTATGTAACGTTCCATTTGTTTGTCCTGTCAGCCCGAATTTTTGGTATATTTAAAAATATATATTTTGATATGTTTTTACTGAACACAAGAACAATATATGGACAGTATAACAAAGTTCTGAAAACCTACATTTTTATTATGTCCATAATATGCATTTGTTTCTAGTTATATATTGTGAAATTTAGATTTTGCTACTTTACTATTGTCCGTATTTTGTATTATTTAAGTTGATGTTTTTACCCCTGGATTTAATATGCTAGTTCCTAACGTTAGTACTCCTAAACAATGTTTTTGTTGTTTTCAAAAAATTACATAGTGCATGTTTAACAGGTGCACATATTAAGCAAATGTTTAGTCTTTGATGATTTGCCATGAAGTGTGTGTGTTTGTGAGACGTGTGCCCTAGGATTTACTTTATGTTCTAAAACAGTTTCTTCAGACTGACTATGAGATGGCTGGCTAACGTTAGTCATTGTGCACTCTTCTGGTGGTCACATGACACACAGCTCTGTTTACACACTGCAACTGCTCATTCACTATTAATATTTAATCAAAAAAATGTTTAAATATGCACATATAAAGGTTTTGATCTATTGCTTACACACAGTCTACCATAGCAATATTCATAGTCTTTAATAGCTGGACTAAACAATTGGGCGTTTTATTATTCAAATGTGTCATCATGACGGTGGCCAACATTTAATGAGTTTCAGAAAGAGAAAGGAAACATCCCATTTAGAAGTATTGCGGCAGGTTTTAAACCGTTTCAAAAGAATATTCACATTAATGCCAGCAAGTAACAGATATTTTCCCGAAAAAAGTTACTCCATTACCATAACCTTAATGCGGTAGCTATAACTTGTCACATCCTATGTCTCGGTCACAAAAGTTAACAAAAGCAGCCGTATACCATGTTGTTTCTAACAGGGAACACATTTCGGAAACCTTTGTCAAACATATTGGCTAAGTAGTCTGAGTGACTGGTAGATTTTTTTTATGTACCTGCCAGTGTGACCAAAATGTTAGATGTAGGCCATGTTGTAAATGTGATGGTACTTCACAATGAATTGAGTTGGTGCTTTTAAGAGCATTTGGAAAAGTGTTGAAGCGGCGACAAAGGTCATGGGCGGCCAAGGCTCACTGATGCACGTGTGGAGTGAAGGCTGCCCCGTGTGGTCCGATCCAACAGACGAGCTACTGTAGCTCAAATTGCTGCATCTCAGTTTGTTGCATATGGGGCTGCTGTTTTGGTGGCAAATGGGGGACCTACACAATATTAGGCATAATGTTATGGCTGATCGTTGTTTACTGTATCTGTGCTCTCGAATGCTGTGCTTCCCCTTTGTAGGCTTACACATCAACTTCGCTTGTTAGTGCCCTGATTCAGCAGCCAGTCATTAGAGAACAGTAGTTCTCCAGAGTTAGGGTTGGACGTTTACTTTGACATAGATTGATTGCACTGTTGGTGTGTAATATGATAATTCCTCCTTCACCTTGCTCTTAGTCTGGTCAGGACATTTCTGTTGGTGGATGGCACGATTGGGCTGCAGAAGGTGGACATGATTGCCCTGGAGATGTGTGAGGAGTACCGTCGGCCTTATGTGGTGAGAGAGACCTCGTCTGCGCTCAGTTTAACATCAGCTTAGCGTTTGTGAATATATTTAATATACATAATAAATGAAGGATCAGTGCAATGAATATAACAAATAAAGGATCGGTTTAAGTGAGTTTGTGTTTTGAGGACTTTTGTATATTAATTGTCCAAAATGTTGCTGTCATCTATGTTCTGTTTTTTTAGATGCAGTTGAGGTCTTTGGAATGCAATAAAACATGGGATAAAACAGAATGGCACTGCTGCCATTGGCACACAGACAAACTTTGAGCTGACTAATTGAATGTCTGTCAAAACCTATAATATCTGTCAGGTCCACAGTAGAATTACATAAATATAATGTTGATATGTTTTGATCTTTTAGCAGGTTACCATTTAGAAATTATCTTTTTAATATTAAGAAAAGTAATGCTAATGGCTAATGCCCTTTAGAATTAGTATAGCTAGTGCATAGGATTCAGTGGGTGTACAAACAAATCATGTTTAGATATAATGCAGTGAATGACATGTTGAGGTTGACATGAACATACATTGAGGTTGATATCCATACAAAAATCAAACCCATATTTTTATCTAAACAAAGTGATGAATACAAATAACCGTAATAGTCAAAATATAGGCTAGTTTTGCTAGTAGTTAATAAAGAGATTCAAATGTTTTCCCCAACAGCATTTTTTTCCCCCATGCATTGCTCTGAAATTTCCCTGATTTTGGGGTCAATTCGAAAATATGTTTGAGCAATTCAGGCAGTGAAGTGTAATAATCATTTAAAATAGAACCAAAATAAACTCTTTATAAACTGAAATGTAGAAAACTGTCTAATGCGCAAATTGAAATCTCATCCTAACTTAAATAGATTCACTTCAAACTGACCCAGTCTGTAGAAGTGCTGTGGGTTTCACCACGTTCACAGTAGAGCAGTTGAATGTAGTAATCCATTATATTATATATTAATAAAGTACATTGAAACTTGTCCTGCTCAGCTATTTAAAACTGCAGTCTTGGACCAAGTCATTATTGAGTGGTCATGTCCTGCAATTTAATCCATGAGGCTGTGAATTATTAAAGCTAGCAGGTTATTAAGCACTTTGACCACATAACTGCAATCACGTCTAATGTGACTTCAATTAAACTCATGTCATTGCAGGAGGAAAAGTATGTGTGAGGTTGATGTCAGTAAAATATGGATACTATATGGCTGAAAGTATGTGGACACTTGACCATCACACCCGTATGAGTTTGTTGGACATCCCATTCTGAAACAGCGGGCATTAATTGACCCCTTTTGTGACTGTAGCAGCCGTCACTCTTTTTGGTAGGCTTTTCACAAGATTTTGGAGTGTTGCCACAAAGTTGGAAGCACCCAGTTGTCTGAAATGTCTGTGTATCCTGTAGCCTTAAGATGAGCCTCCACTAGCCCAGACCTGAAAAACAGCCCCAGACTATTATATGTCCACCATTAGTTGGGGTGTCCACTTACTTTTGGAGTCTTATTAACCCCTTATCCCTGATTTTGGGGTCAATTCAAAAATATATTTGAGAAATTCACTCCACTTACTTTTGGTCATGTAGTGTAATTGACCATACCTTGCAGATTAAAATAAATCAACATTTTGCGTGATCTCAAGATTAGCACTCTATTTCTTTAAGAATGTGTTTGCTCCTACAAGTACTTGGGAAATATGCCTAGATCAAAAAAATTATATGATGAAGATGAGGATCAAATTTGGTGTCTTATAGAAACAAATTGTTCTCATGAACATAGAATTTAAATTGTAGAAGCTACCTTAATGGCTGCACTAGACTATGGTGATGTACTATATATACTTTGTTTCCTTTAGGGCATTTCACATTTATTTTCTTTTGAATGCAATTGTTTTTCTCAACTATTATACATGTAATTGTATTATTACGTTTCCTGTACACAGGGCTTAGCAGTAAACTAGTAAACTAATAAAAACCTTTAGGGAAAAACAAGGATGTGTTATCTGATTTGGACAAGCATATTACTGTACCAGTACTTTAACATTGAGGTGTCTTTGTCAAACTGACTGACTGTTTATGGTGTGTGACCTAGGTTGTGTTGACCAAGATTGATAAATCCCGCCAGGGGGTGCTGTTGACTAACCTGCTGCAACTTCAGGAAATGATATCCAAGGCTGATGGCTGCTTCCCACAGCCCTTCTTGATCAGGTGAGACACACGTAAATATATGCGCACACACACGCACGCACGCACACACACAAACACACACTACTACTTTTGGCAAATTGAGGACTGTAAAATCCTGTTGCTAGGCAGTTGAGTCACGGTGGACCTGCCATGTCAGAGTTACAAATGCAGCTTTATTCAAGGACACCCAGAGTTAGTCTAAGATTCTTTTTATTTGGCAAGAGATCAACTGCCACACCTGTTACTGCGTCATTCTAGCAACACATGACTAGACCCAAGGTCATCACTCATGTAGGAGGTTGAACACGGACCCGATGGTACATTTGTCCTTTAGTTAACTTACCAGAGAGAAACGTCGGGGATCATTTTTAATGCATGCGTACGCACAAATCTGTGCGTAAATGATTTTTGCAATATTTTCTATGCAAAGTTTGGGATTTATCAATGTTAACATTGGCTTGAGAATGTTTGTAAATCTACACACAGCCATGAACATGCGTAGGCACTACACACAATGACAAGTGTTTCTGAAATGTAGAGTACTAATGTGTGAATTAATAATTGAATGTTTTTATTGAATTGTTTTTCAATTGTTTTTCCATTGTGAGTTCAGTTAATGTTCCTCTAGACCAGTGGTTCTCAAACCTCTATTCTCTTCGACGTCCAGCCAGTCCGTGTATTAGAACACCCCTCACCCTCGGGACGACAATCGCCTGAACTAAATCTTTTCCTGGGGGAAACCTTGTAATATTGTATGCACTTATAATTTCATAAATATTACGCTACATGATAATAGCAATGACAAAGCGATTTCATATCCATTGGAGAATTGGGACTACATTGTTTTTCAATAGGCACGCGTGGCTCCGTCTTTGGAAAATCATTATGCATTTTAGGCTGTGATTTTGTGTGCAGCAAAGCATCTCATTTTGCAGGGAATCAGTATCCCATATAAATCACTGTTCTTATTTTTTTAAATAGTAATAAATACAGTTATACATCTTTATAAGCTGGTCTCTAAAAGAGACTTGTTATCATCAATGCGAAAGTCTATCCATAGTGCTGGAATACAGCTTAATTTCCATTGAAACAGTTACGTGAATCAGATTTACCAGTTAGTTGGTATTGTTGTTCCAATTGTTACATGGTTGAGCAATAAAACTGTTTCTCATCTATATACTGTGTTGTACAGTAGGCTACTATTCCATCTATGGCACTTTAAGAAAACAACTATGGCCGTCAATGGCTAATCTGTAAAGCGTTGCACAGTATAATGCTCTAAAATGTGGAAGTAACGGCTTGGAGTATCAGGCCTTTTCTGTTGTACCATTTTCAGTTGTACTGCTATAAAAAGTCATTTGTGATAAATATATATATATATATATATATTACATACAACTATATTGTTGGGACTTTGTTTGAAATACTCCCATACTTTTGAAGCCCTTTGGGGAGATTCTTTAGTTGCAGGACCATGGTTGATCTTCACGTTCAGACATCATACCAGTATAATAATAGGGTACGTCAATGGTACCTTTGGCTAATCTATGTATTTATGTAATCGATGACGTAGATTACGTTGATGCGTTGTCCCAGCTCTACACTGAATGTTCCCAGGCACAATTGGAAGCATAGTTTGCAAATTCATATTTAAGGGAACAGTGGTTACACCACCTGGATGGGGCAGAAAAAGGAAGCTATCAAAGGCTGCAACCAGATTTATGAGACAGCGGGCTGTGAAGAACCCTTGAGTAACTGCAGAAGACCTATAGCACGACTTTGTGGCAACAGGAATGGAGGTTTTATTGAGCATGCTTACTAAACGCAGAAGCTTTCCATGCCAGAGCTCCAAGACGTAAACAACTACTGACCCAAAAGCACAGGAGAAGTCAACTCCAATATGCTGAAAATCATATAAAGAAGCCACAGAGGTTTGGGGATTCTGTTCTGTGGAGTGATGAAACAAAACTGGAACATTTCCGCACGGTGGATCAGCGGTAAGTCTGGGGAAAGAAGAATGAAGCATACACTGAAAGAAAAGTCTGCCCACAGTCAAGCATGTTGGTGGCTCTGTGATGTTCTGGGGCTGCTTTGCAACCTCTGGCACAGTTAAACTGCAAAGGGTGGAAGGCAAGATGGATTAATTGTAGGGAAATCCTAGGAGAAAACGTCACACTGTCTGTCTGGAAGCTGAAGCTTGGGCGTCATTGGAACTTCCAACAGGGCAATGATCCCAAGCATACCTCAAATTTCACCAAGGCTTGGTTGCAGAATAAGTCCTGGAACATTCTACTGTGGCCATCACAGTCACCTGACTTGAACCCCATAGAAAACTTAATTGCAGCATGCAAAACCAAGATTATTACTGAACTGGAGGCCATTGCTCATGAGGCATGGGCTAAGATTCCTTAGGAGCGCTGTCAGAGGGTGGTGTCTGGCTATGCATCTCGTATTCAGCAGGTCATAACAGCAAAAGGGTGCTCTAAGATGCTTGCCATTAAGGGGTTGAATAATTGTGAGACTGGATAAGTCTATATCAGTTGCATTTGCAGTTTAATTTGGGGAAACCAATTGAAGCATTAGTTGTGTTGAGCAGTTTCAATTGCTTCTGTTTGATTTGTTTAAATAAAAACATCTGACAGTCTACATTTTTACAATAAACCTGATTTGCAATGAGGGTTGAATCATTTTGAATACAACTGTATTTGTTACAAACATTATTATTTATTTCGACAAATTAGAGAATTGTTTCTCACTAATGGTGTTTGCAGAATGTAACTTTTTAGGTAGTCAGTGCCTGGAGCTTAGACATAAGCTAAAAGAGAGGACTAGGTTTAGGATTAAAGAGAGGACTAGGTTTAGGATTAAAGAGAGGACTAGGTTTAGGATTAAAGAGAGGACTAGGATTAAAGAGAGGACTAGGATTAAAGAGAGGACTAGGATTAAAGAGAGGACTAGGATTAAAGAGAGGACTAGGATTAAAGAGAGGACTAGGACTAGGATTAAAGAGAGGACTAGGATTAAAGAGAGGACTAGAATGCAGCATTGGACTATATAATTAATTTCCATAAAAGTTAACTAAAACAAAAATGTATTAGATTTGGAGTTAATTTGAAGTCAACCTGTAGAAGACTGCTTTGAACTAGCCATCATAATTAGCTAGCTCACTACAGATCTCCACTGTCAGTTGCATCTTCATGTGTTTATAGCAGGTCAGTTAATTTTAGGGAAAATTAATGTTTCACCAGGTACTGCAACTTTATTGCTGTCTTTGAAAATTCTTGCTGTAACCTTACTTGCCTAAATAAAGCAATATTTATAATAAGTTATAAAAAACTATATTATCCAAACAATGGGATGGATCTTATGGTCTTATTACATGGCGGCACATCTTAAACACAGTTTGCCATGGATTGACCACTGAAAAGACATCTTAAATATTAAATCATGCGTTTTAATGTCTTAATGGTCCACTTGTTTTTTTTCATATTCAACTGTAGGTCAGAATGGCACAATCAAGAGACAAAACATGGCAACAAAGAAAATAATGAAATTACCCCTGTTCAAAAGTATGCATACCTCAATACGTCAGCAGCATAGAGCCCTGTATTGCCCTGCTGGTTTGCTTCTAAAGCTAAGCAGGGCTGGGCCTGGTTAGTCCCTGGATGGGAGACCAGTGCTGCTGGAAGTGGTGTTGGAGGGCCAGTAGGGGGCACTCTTCCCTCTGGTCTTAAGATCAATCCCAATGCCCCAGGGTGGTGATGGGGACATCTGCCCTGCTTAGA
>JACXGM010040889.1:0-10200 GCA_016801145.1 Umbra pygmaea
GGTGAAGAAGAGGCAGGTGAAGAAGAGGCAGGTGAAGAAGAGACAGACAGACAATAATTTCCAATAACACTAGTACTCCTCTTTACTTAGTGTATGAGGCCGTTGTTTCTGCTCAAGCCTCCCAGCCACCAGAGGTCGCTACACCACCATCAGCCGAGCCTGAGCCTTGCCTTGTCCCCGAGCCTGAGCCTTGCCTTGTCCCCGAGCCTGAGCCTTGCCTTGTCCCCGAGCCTTGCCTTGTCCCCGAGCCCGAGCCTTGCCTTGTCCCCGAGCCCGAGCCTTGCCTTGTCCTCGAGCCTGAGCCTTGCCTTGTGCCCGAGCCTTGCCTTGTCCCCGGACCTGCCCTGATCCCCGATCCTGCCTTTCTCCCCGAGCCAGAGCCTTCCCTTGTTCCTCCTACGGTCCCTATGCCAGGGCCTATTCCATTTCCTGAGCCTTTCCCGGTGGTTGTGCTTGCTCCTGTTCCAGTAACGTTGCCAGTCCCCGTGCCAGAGTCAGCCCCTGTCCCCGTACCTGTGTCTCTCTCTGTGTCTGTATGTCCGTCTGCATCTGTGTCTGTTTGTGTTTCTGTGTCTGTCCAGACCCCTGTTCCGGATTCCGTTCCGGTGCTGCCTCCGCCTTCCGGTCCTTCGCTGCTGCCTCCGCCTTCCGGTCCTTCGCTGCTGCCTCCGCCTTCCGGTCCTTCGCTGCTGCCTCCGCCTTCTGGTCCTTCGCTGCTGCCTCCGGCCTCCGGACCGCCGCTGCTGCCGCCGCCCTCCGGACCGCCGCTTCTGCCGCCGCCCTCCGGACCGCCGCTTCTGCCGCACTCCGGTCCGCCGCTTATGCCGCCGCCCGCCTGGCCTCTGCCTCAGCTGGCGAGTCTGCCTTGCTCTGCAGGGCTTTTGCCGGGCTCCGCTCCTGCCCGGCTTTCGCCTGGCTCTCCTGCTGCCTGGACCCCTCCGGGCTCTTCTGTCGCCTGGTGTTGCCTGGTGTCCGTTGGACGTTTAGGTGTCGTTTGGTGCCTCTGGAGCTGCGCCGTCGGGGGGGGTTCTGTAACGTTTTCCCTGTCTTCAAGTATTAGTCATTGGATTGTTTCCTTACTTGGTTTCTTTAGTTCCCTTTTTGTATGTTAGTTCTGTAGTCTGTTCATTCCACAGTCAGTTGTCCTGGTGTTAGGTTCTGCTGCCCTCTAGTGTGTTGTTTTAGTTTTGGTTCTGTATTATACTAGATCTGTTTGTCTCTTGTTTCTATGTTCTATGTCTCATTATTGGTTTCAGCTGTGCCCACTTTGGTTTGTGTTTTCACCCTATATTAGTTCCTGTGTTTCATTCTTAGTTTGCTGGGTTATTGTAGATCATGTTTAATTCTGCTCCTATGTCTCCATCATCAAGCCTGTGAGTACACTCAGTGTTATAGATTTACTTTACATTTACTTTATTCCATCTGTTCCTTTGTTTGTCTTAACCAGTTTCATGGTTACTCAGTTCTTTTGTTTTATATGTAACCTACTTAAGTTTGGCGTTTGTTCTCTTACCTAGTTCTGAGTTTTATGTTAGACCATGTTATTTCCTGGTAAAGGACTGTATGTTTTTCTTCATCAAGAAGTACATATTGTACAGAACTTTGAGTTCCAGCGATCCCTGCTATTAGCATTAATCATGACAACAACGCTTTAAACATAAACCTTTCATGAAGTTTAATTGTAGCGTGTGTTTTGCTTCTTACTGGGTCAGCCAAAACGCATTCTTGTATTATTATATTCTAGATAACTAAAGTGGCAAATGCAAATTTGTGGACACAGACATTGGCTCTCTCCTTATCCTTCCTGACGGATTCTTCTTCCATTTTGCTAGTGTCTGTGTCACTGTCACTACTGGTAGCATGCACCGGTACCTGCAGCCCAGTCAGGCCTAATGTCCTCTAATGGGACCTGTGCTGACAGCAGGAGCTCACTGTTGCCTTGATCCAGGTCTGGGAGGAGATCCCCCAGGACACCATCCGCCATCTCATCAGGAGCATGCCCAGATGTTGTCGGGAGTGCATACAGAGACGAGGCATATACACATTATTGAGTCACGTTATGAGTTGCTATGATGAAATCCATGCTAATTGGAACAGCCTGTGATTTAAACAGTTTAATTAGATTTTCGGTGTGAGAGTTAATCCAGCCCTAAATCAGTTAGTGATTTTGGTTTGCATTGATCGTTGTTGTCATTTTGTTCTCAATGAATTACACAATGTAAAGATTTTGATCTTTAATATGTTTCGGTCATCAAGACTTGTGATTTTAGTGTTGTTTTGCATTGTAGTTCAAATTAGCCAAATACACACCGTATTTGAATAATAAATAAGCTGATTCAGTGTGTAATCAGAGACAATGTGTTAAATATTTCCTTTGAAGAAGAACTTTATTTATATAGCACCTATCATAGATAGAATCACAAAGTGCTTTACATACAGCAAAATTAACATTATACAAAACATAAAAACATTGATAGCTCAGTCAAGTGAAAGCTTGTAGTATCTTCAGCTGTTTTTTAAAAAACAATAGAATCGGCCACACGCAGCGACAGGGGCATTCCACAATTTGGGAGCAACTGCCTGAAAGCAGTGGCCTCCCCTAGTTTTAAGGCGGGTTTTAGGGATTATCAGGAGATTTTGAGGAACGAATAGTGTGAAGAGAAGAGTAAGGGGTTAACATGTCTGTGATATATTGAGGCATCTGTCCACGTAATGCTCTAAAAATTAAATCTAAAATGTTATAATCATTTCTGTATTTTACTGGAAACCAGTGGAGAGAAAACACAATTGGGGTAATGTTTGCATTTTGCACCACTTGAAAACGGCTCAAAGAAAATGTCTCTATTGTAATAAACACGTCTTCCTTAGCAACATTTTTTACCCTTTCCCTTCTGTTGTTGTCATCTACATAACATAAATTCCTAGCAATAGCTGTAGTTACCAGAGTTAGCTAGGAGTTTATCTAATAGCTTAAAAGCCTATTCTGACTCAGAAGTTTAACGACACTAAGACAATAAGCTGTATCCCTTCTAGCACTGACCAGATTGATTAGCGTGAGGAGCACATGTAGGCAATGTACTGAATAACTTTTAAGAACAGCATCATAACCAGTGTTGGGGAACGTTACTTTAAAAAGTAACTATTTACTCTACTTAGTTACTTCTCCAAAATGTAACTATGGTACCTTCTGCGTTACTTTTTATTGAAAGTAACTATTTTACGCTTGAGGGCCATTTTTATTGTTGCTTGAGGGCCATAGTGAGCTTTTGAAACCAAGTGAAAGGCTGCATTTTATAGCGATGCATGAAAAATAGGAAATGTTATTTCATTTAATTAACCCCACTCCCTACACTGTTACGTGCGTATCCTACAGAAAATAAATGTTTTGTTACACCATTTCCTTGTTTGACTGTAATAATTTTAGTTTACCAAAATATAGTCAGTGAAAAGTACCCAACTTTGTGACACGATATCTCCGGCTGTCATTAATCCACATGGATGAACCACTCCTCATTATTTGCATTGGCATTATTTTATCAGCGGAAGCCCCTCTTTCCAACCATATTGGTACCATGTTGGAATTGTGCAAGGATGATGTCCTACATAATTGCAGCGTTAATATTTTGTCATTTTCACGTCCTACTTCCTGTCTGTAATGTGTTTAGTAAAAAAGGCAAAAGTCAAAAAAACATGACCGACTTCGAGGGGCGATAGCTCCGGGTTTGATAAACTCACATAGATTCTTTTCGGCTGATCTTCATCTTTCCAACGTTGCCAAGCTTTAGTTGCTAGAATATACGGTTCGGGAGATAATCGCGATAAAATCACGAGAGACTGTGGAGGGTAAATACGCCTCGCGGGCCAGATCAAATGGCCCGGCGGGCCACATCTGGCCCGCAGGCCGTAGTCTGCCCACCTCTGGTCTAAAGGGTCCAGTTTACATCTGTTGGGTGGCAGAATTATAAGCATTCTGAATGTATGTTTACTGGCACAAATACACACGTTCCGAGTGCATGCCACTTGAATCCTTACGCACCTTATGTAGCCTATGAAGAAAACTTCCATTAAGTGCATTCTCATCGCCTGTTAAAGCACATTGGACATTTTCTGTAACATTATGCACATTTTCAACGCGTGTTTATTGGAATAACCAGGGAAAATTTAACTTCAAAATAACATACCTCCACTTGTTGTAGACGCCATAGAAGAAAAAAGCAATTTCGGTCCAAAACATCTGAGGGAGACGAACGATGACAAGCTTTCCATTATATTCCCACTCGACAGGTGCACAGCTCACATTTATTTATCCTCCCTACTTTTTGATAGTTTTGAAGTAATGTGAATATTTCCAGCTGTTAAAATGTAGGCTATGAATTCTTCCATTTTGCTAACCTCCAATCTGCATAACTCTGTTCATTACAATTTCAAGTGCAAGATCTCTCGTTTTTTTGATTGGCGTGGAGGCGCACTAATGAAATACGGATTAAAAAACAAAAAGACAACGGATAATAAATTATTAAATCGTGTTCTAAAACAGAAAAGTTATAAATATAACGTAAATATAACTAATTTTCTCGTTATAAATGTAACTAGTAACTAATTACTTGAATTTTGAAAGTAACGCGTTAGGTTACTTTTTTCAAAAAAAGGTAGTCTGACTAGTGTAACTAGTGTACTTAGTAACGCGTTATACCCAACACTGATCATAACCAGACAGATTACAAAAGTGTAACTAGTGTACTTAGTAACGCGTTATACCCAACACTGATCATAACCAGACAGATTACAAAAGTGTAACTAGTGTACTTAGTAACGCGTTATACCCAACACTGATCATAACCAGACAGATTACAAAAGTGTAACTAGTGTACTTAGTAACGCGTTATACCCAACACTGATCATAACCAGACAGATTACAAAAGTGACAAGCAAATCTAGCTAATAGACTACAAGAGAAATCTATCTTGTTAAGAATAAACCAGGTAGTTACGGTATGTACACTCCATACAAATAAAGCCTGGAGCTGGTTAGCTATAACACATAGTGAGACAACGCAAATTTGTCACAAGTTGACTTTTCAGTCTCTAGAAAGGTCATACTTTGACCTACAGTGAAGTGCCTTATGGTTCTGGACTCAGCAGGCCCATGGCTACAACGTGGAGAAATGAAATCCAACATCCTGGGTCACTGAATTTTATGTTGTATTAAATATTTATCCCCAAAAACTTAAGAACGTATGTATATATATTTTTTTTTTATGTGTAAAAGCATGTAAACCATAATGAATAAGGCTTTTTAATGCATATTTTCAAGCCCCCAGTTGTCCTGGACCAGTGTGCAAAGTTTGGAGGCCATGCAAACAAGTCAACATCAAAATGCTACATCCATTTCTTACTATATTTCTATATGTTTTTTTAAATCCCATTCATTTTTGAGTGGGAATCCCATTCATTTTAAAGTGTTGGTGTTATGCAGGATGATGTCCTACATCATAACAGAGTTGTTATTTTGTCATTTTCACTTCCTACTTCCTGTCTGTAATGTGTTTAGTATAATAGGCGACTGCCTAAAAAACATGACCGACTTTGAGGCACCATAACTCTGGCTGTGTTTAACCCACAGGAACCCACACTTATTTTCGTCTGATCTTCCCCTTTCCAACGGTACCAAGCTTTAGTTGCTAGCATGTATGGTTCGTGAGATATAGAGCTTTTGACGCTCTAGAGCGTCAATAGATCTTTAGAGTCTGTTTTATCCCACAATAGACACATTTTAGCAACACATGAACATCGACACACTACTTATCTATGCAATGAATTATTAATGAATTACAAGGCTATAATTTGCAATAGGAAAATCAGAGTTTGTGTTGCGGCATAACCGTCACTGTGCAGCTGCGAGCAAAGCACGTCATATCAGTAGGTTAATTTATCAGAGAAAGTGAATGCGAGTGAATATGAAATCGAACTTAACAAAATGAAATGCAACTATCCAAACGGAGCACAAAAAAGGAAGGGAAAAGAGTAGAGTAAAAAAGTAGTTTCCAAGCGGAAACTCCAGAAAGTAACGTCCTTTATCTTTCAACCAGTATTGAGTGTTGCGATAGCTAGTACAAGTGCTGTCAGCATGTGTGACACACCTCCTGTAGCATCTCTGTACCCGGGCACAGAAGAACAACGTTTTGACAAAGTCGAAAGCGATGTTGAAATGGTCCAACTCACTGATGATAGTGATAGCCATGTAGAAAATGTCTTTCTCCCACTGCCTGAAAATGATAATATATGTGACTTTTCCCGTGAACATGACTTGACTACTACACTAGATGATGACCCAGCGCTTTGTCCAAAACCACTGTCAGATAAAGAAAAAAATAAAAGAGCGCTGCTCGCTAGTAAAGAAAGGACAGTTCATTCCCAAAAAATAATCAAGGCCACAGGTTTACAAATAACAAGTACTCGATTCACATGAAAAACTGAGACAAAATATTTTGAACATAGCTGGTATACAGTGAAAGTAAAGATTGCGTGGTGTGCTTTTGTTGCCGCCTTTTTGGAAACAGGGAAGATAAGCAGTTTGGTGAAGGTTTTAATAACTGGAAAAATCAGTCATTCAGGTTAAAGCAACATGAAAGATCAAATGAACACACCATAAACATGGGTAGCTGGCCCAATTTATTGGAGCGGTTAAACACCAATACAACAAAATCAACCAGGAGTCAAGGTTTCTTGAAGTAAACCACTGGAAGGAGGTTCTACGCAGGTTAATTGTAATTGTCAGCTATTTGGCAGAACAGAACAGCACTTTCCGTGGTCACTCAGACAAATTGTTTAAACCAAGAAATTGAAATTTCCTTGGGCAAATTGAATTGATGGCTGTTTGACCTAGTTATGCAGGAACATCTGAGGAGAAATCACGCAAAAGAATTAAGTGATGCCTACCTCAGCAAGCACATTCAAAATGAGCTTATAACACTTTTGGCCAGAAACATAAATTATGCCATTGTACGAATAAAAAAGCACAATATTACTCTGTTATCATCAGTGCTCGAAGTGGGGCGGTACTCACCGGTACGCAGTACCGGCAATTCTACATTTTACTCTTAAGCGTACCTGCACTTTTTCTTGCGTACCCCCAGGTAGCCGGTACTCAATCACACAGACAGAAAGCGTCAGTGTCAGAGAGATTGGTAATGATCATAACGTTACATACACTACACTACCCAGAGGGCACTACATGACATCAGATCTCTTGACAAATCGTGTAAAGGCAAGCAGTCGGCCCACCCTATCACAAGTTCGCTTTTCCACAGAGGCTAGTTCGAAAAAGCTGTCTGATGTTGGTCTGATGCCTGCGGCTGTCGCCTGACCGTAACAGATTTTTCACTGTTGAAAACCAAGAAACTAAAAGTTTCTCTAAAAAGAAGTCTGTTTTTTTGTAAGTCGTTATGTTAGCCTGGCTTCAGAAAGGTACTAAAAGCGTGTTCCAGAGCAAGACACGTCAACAGAGGTCCAACTCCATCAGAAAGATCTGGTATGATTCATGAGCTTCAAACTAACGTTAATTAAAACATTCCACAGCCTCCCGACGTTCGCGATTATTTTGCGAACCGTACATGCTTGGTATTGTTGGAAAGACGAAGATCAGACACAGAGAATGTGTGGTGGCTCATCCCTGTGGGTTAATGATCGCCGGAGCTATAGCACCTCAAAGTCGGTCATGTTTTTTTACTAAACACATTACAGACAGGATGTAAAAAATAGCTGGGATTTCAAAAACGTATGGAAATTTAGTAAGAAATGGGTGCAGCATTTTGATGTTGACTTGTTTGTATGGCCTCCAAAATCTGCACACTGGTCCAGGAGCCCTGGGGGCTTGACAATATGCATTAAAAAGCCTTATTCATCCTGGTTTGCATGCTTTAACACATAATAATAATAATGCATTCAACTTATATAGCGCTATTCTTTCAAGGAACCCAAAGCGCTTAAAAAATATAAAAAATATACACATATGTTCTTTAGTTTTTTTGGGTTAAATATTTAATAAAACAAAATTCAATAATGCAGGATGTTGGATTTCATTCATCCATGTTGTACCCATGGGTCTGCTGAGTCAAAAATCATAAAGCACTTCACTATAGGTCAAAGTATGACCTTTCTAGAGGCCAAAATATCAACTTTGTGCTAGGCAGACCTAAAACTCCTTAGACCTTGAAGGTTGATGTGAGCGGAACTGCTAGCATTAATGAGGAGTCTGCAGCTACCAACCTTAACGTTACCTTAGTCAATGACACCGTCATCAATGTGAGTAACGAAACACATGCATGGCCTGACTGTTGGTCAAGGGACATACACACACACACGACTTGTTTAAATAAATGCATTTATGTTGTTATAAATAAAAATACATTGTTGTTGTACCAGCAATATCTCAAAGTTTTGTTTTTCACTGTAGTAATCTCAAATGTCATAACCATTTGCCAATGCAAGAGAGTACCGTCACCTTTTTTCCCCCACTTCAAGCACTGGTTATCATGGAGTGCACTCCAGATCTGAGTCACCAGTAGCAGCTGTCAGTGGTGCTAAGGGTTGTTCACAGTGAGAGCTCCAAAGGTGTGTCCATCTCAGAGCAATTTGTTGGTTTTCTTAATCTACTTGACACCACAGGGAAGGGCTTATGTGAGTCATTTTTTACCTAGAAATTACCGTGGCCAGTCGTATGATAATGGCAGTAATATCACTCCCTGTGACAGTGGCTTCAGGTGAGAGAAGCTTCTCATCTCTAAAGCTCATCAAGACCTACCTGAGAACAACGTCACAAGTCACAACATACACACACACACAAACACACTCACATACGCTCTCTCTCTTGCATTTTAAATAGTTATATTAAAAAAATTGCTCTGAAGCTTAACTGATCAACCCGTATATCTAACAAAGTTTGACAAAAATAATAGAAAACAAATTGTTGAGTCTACTTTTTTGCATGTCATTGATTATGGAGACCCCATCTATATGCGTGGCTCCTGATGCTGTATATCATAGTGCTATTAATTTATCGGGAGACAGATTCAGTACCCATAATTGCATCATTTATCTGAAAGTAAAATGGCTGTCTTTAAAATAACCCAGAGAAATTAATTTTGCACTTTTTTATAAAGCTGTTTTGCACAAACAATGAATTGGGTAGAACTGCTTTAAGTTCCATTGCCCCTAACCTATTAAATGAATTACAATGTACTTTTAAATCGGAGGAACTGATGCCATTAGGGCATTTTAGATGTTTACTTCGAGAACATTTTATTACTGACTGTATTTGTTTTATGTGATTGCATTGCTTTCTTATTGTTTTTAATTGCTTTGCTTGTTTAGTGTACATACCTAGTCCATGGCTGCAAATTATAAGTTTTTCTCAGTCAACTTACCTGGTTAAAGATGCCTTCCACAGTATTATGCAGTATTTTTAGGTTCTAAAGAATGTGAATTTTGGCACCCTAGAGCTATAACAGGTCCCTGCTCGGGTTTATATCTTTGAAGTGTCTAGGAGCATATTTTCTCTCTTGTTCTCCTGTGTTTAGAGGTTGTCCTCAATATGGAAACTCATTAGACTTCTCCATATAACTCAGGTCTACAGACGATGCAATCGCACTGACGGCACACACCGCCCTCTCACATTTGGAGAAATGGAACACATACGTGAGGATGCTGTTTGTGGACTACAGCTCAGCATTCAACACTATTGTTCCTGCTAAGCTCATTTCCAAGCTCAGGATCCTGGGTTTTAACTCCTCCCTTTGCAACTGGATCCTGGACTTCCTAACGAGAAGACCCCAGATGGTGAGAATGGGTAACCTCACCTCCTCCACAATGACCCTGAGCACCGGAGCCCCACAGGGCTGCGTACTCAGTCCCCTCTTGTATGCTCTGTTCACTTATGATTGTGTGGCCACACGCAGTTCCAACACCATCATAAAGTATGCTGATGATACAACCATCCTAGGCCTCATCTCAAACAACGATGAGACTGCTTACAGAGAAGAGGTAAGAGCCTTGGCTACCTGGTGCCAGAGCAACAACCTCTCTCTCAACGTCAGCAAGACAAAAGAGATGATAGTGGACTTTAGGAAGCAGCAGAGGGAGGGTCCTGCCCCCATACACATCGATGGAGCTGAAGTCGAGAGAGTTTCAGAGTTCAAGTTCC
>JACXGM010040890.1:0-10212 GCA_016801145.1 Umbra pygmaea
GACCATCCATCTTCCTTTTGCTAAATAATTCTAGAAGCTCGGCTTTGTTTCATGGATGTGACCATCCATCTTCCTTTTGCTAAATAATTCTAGAAGCTCGGCTTTGTTTCATGGATGTGACCATCCATCTTCCTTTTGCTAAATAATTCTAGAAGCTCGGCTTTGTTTCATGGATGTGACCATCCATCTTCCTTTTGCTCACATTTCAGAGGTCTTTCAATGGAGTTGATTTAACAAAGAATTGCAGTGGTCTCTTAACCTTTTCCAGAGCTGTATCTTGGGGTTTTACTGGACAGACGTCTGCAGTATAGTAGCTGGGGTCATCTCTGTTCTATGCCATTCTAAAGTTAACAGTCATTTTACAAACCGATTTGCAAAGTAGTAGGCGCAGGTTTTTTATTATAACATTTTTATAAAACCTTTAGTTAACCAAGGAAAGGCAGATTGAGATTTTAAATCTCTTCCAAGAGCATCCTGGCCGAGACAGGCAGCAGTAAGTCATTACATAAAAGTCGCAGGTACAATACAACAAATACAGGTATCATCAGTAAATACATAAATCGTATGCAAGAATTTAGGCACCCCTGACAGCTTCCATGATTTTCATGTATAAATAATTGGGTGTTTGGATCAGCAATTTAATTTTGATCAAATAAATGAAGGACACAGTAATATTTCAGTAGTGAACTTAGGTTTATTGGATGAACAGAAAATTTGCAATATGCATCAAATTTAAAATTAGGGTTAGGGTTAACAAAAGTTCGCTGCGCACGCTCACTGAAATTTTACAGATTTTCACGGCAGACAACGTCCTAAAGTTGGCAACCCTGTCTATGAAGTTCAAGGCTTAATGAGCTCACCAAACCAATTGTGTGTTCCAATTAATCAGTGCTAGGTAGTTACAGGTATTAAAATCAACAAAATGACAAGGATGCCCAAATTTATACACCTGTCTAATTTCATTTTGATGCATATTGCACATTTTCTGTTAATCCAATAAACCTCATTTCACTACTGAAATATTACTGTGTCCTTCATTTATTTGATAGATCTAATTGAAATTGCTGATCCAAACACCCAATTATTTGTAAATGAAAATCATGGAAATTGTCAGGGGTGCCTAAACATTTGCATACGACTGTAAATCAAAAACAATATAATTCACAGATATTTACATAGCAATATTAAAAACGTTCATTGACCAGTAAAGGAATCAGCCTCAATGTCCTTCATCAATGATTTAAAAATGCAGAGAGAGACAAGTTCTTTCAGTTTAAAATGATTTTGAAGGGTGTTCCAAGCTGATCTGGCAGAGTACATAAAAGCACTTTTCCTATATTCATTCTGTTATTTTGTACAGCAAGCAAAACAACGTCATGTGAGCAAAAACAATACTTGCATTGTTTTTGTATAAAAATGCATAAATATGAAGGCAACAAACCCAGTATATCTTTGTAAACAAAGTCTACGGGATGCTTGTGAAGGCCATCCAACCCCAGCATATAAAGTGCAATGGTGTGTGAGTGCCCGACTATTTAAAATAAATCTCAACGTTCCATGGTAAAGAGTGTCAATAGATCTCAAACACTGAGCAGAGTTGTTCATATATAAAATAAATCTCAACGCTCCATAGTAAAGAGTGTCAATAGATCTCAAACACTGAGCAGAGTTGTTCATATATAAAAGGGGTCTCTGCTCAGGGCCATCCAATCTCTGTACGCTCAAAACGAGAGCTATGTCCGGGTTCTCGGCAGTAAATCGGATTTGTTCCTGGTGGGGGTTGGTCACTGACAGGGCTGCGCTTTGTCACCAATCCTGTTTGTGATATTCATGGACAGGAAATCGAGGCATAGCCATGGTGGGGATGGGTTGCAGTTCGGTTGGCTGTGGATCGCATCCCTGCCTTTTGCAGATGACGTGGTCCTGATATTGGCATCGGGGTGATATGTGGTTCAATGAACCATGTACGCGCCCCTTACCATCCTACACATATGTCCAAGGGGTTGTGGAGCTGGTGACAAGGCAGGGTTAGTGGGAAATGGGAAGGGAGGGAAATGGGGAAAAAAGTGGGGTGGACGTTGGACAAGGTTGTTTCGAGTAGACGTCCGACTGACAGGGTTGTTGGGATTGTTGGAGTTGACCCTGGTCAGGGTTGGGGCGGTGGACGTAGGCAAGTGTTGGTCGGGTGGGCGTCGGCAAGTGTTGGTCGGGTGGGCGTCGGCAAGTGTTGGTCTGGTGGGCGTCGGCAAGTGTTGGTCGGGTGGGCGTCGGCAAGTGTTGGTCGGGTGGGCGTCGGCAAGTGTTGGTCGGGTGGGCGTCGGCAAGTGTTGGTGGGGTAATCATCAATGCTGCGGTGGACGTTGGACAGGGTTGCTGCAGTGGGTGTCAGATAAGGTTGGTGGGGAGGTATCACCTTGGTCGGGGATTTGACCTAGGGTCCTTAAAGACACCAGTCAGATCCCCGTAACCTGAGACCATCTTGCTGCCCCAACCTGTTTTAGCTTGCCTAATCAGGACATGAAAATAGAGAGAATGGGTGTTTTTTTATTTGCCCATTGTTTTCCTCTTACAGGTACATTTAGGACGTTGTTACACTAAGCAGGAAAAGATGAATCCACTGAGTTCAGAAAAGGAAGTCTTGATTGATGAAATTGAACAGAGATTATTTACTTTAACCGAGGACAATTTACGCTACCTATGTGGACGTTGTGAAAAAGACGGCAAAGATGGATGCGAAATTAAAGAGATGAATCATCGCTTACTAAGGCGAAAGATCATGAAGGAAATGTGGGAAAATACAGATTCAGAGAAATCGGAGGAGCAGGGAATGCTGTGGTTACTCCAGCTGAAACACGACATCATCAGGCTGCTGGAGGGTGGTAGCTCTGCGTCTGTTAGTCCCAGCCAAGCCAATGTGGATGCAGATCATGTGGTAGAAGAATGGGTCAGGTGTCCTAGCAACGGGCTGAGAGCAAAGACGGCTCCCGTGAGGCACGCAGCAGAGCACAATGTGAGTATTTTTTTAATGTGCTTCTGTGTCACCCACTTATCCCTCTTGCTGTTGTCCCCTTGTCCTTGTAATATCAATGCATTGATGTAGAAATTATCCAGTTCTTTCTCTTGGACTGTCACCCTAAATCTTTTTGATAGTAGTAAAAATACTTTTCAGTCTAATGAAATTCCTTGAAAGTTTGGTGAGCGTTTCCCACGCTGATTTATCCACTTGTATGTCCAGGACAAGACTACCTGGCCCCCCTCCAGTCCTCCAATGTCCCGGGGTTGTGTTGCCCCTGCTAGCCCCTTATTTAAGGGTCTGAAGAGGCTTTCTGTTCGACTGGTCGACTGCAGGAAAATGCTGAGGCAGACTGATCGTTTAATACTGAAGACCACACCCAGAGGGGAGGGGCCTCACAGCTCTTCTAATGCTGAACAACACAACAGGCCTGGCTCCCATATATGTGATCACTGTGGGAAGGATTTTACCACAGCTATAAAACTACAACTGCACATAAGGTACCTGAAGAGATCCGTAGATTCCATGACCGCAGAGAAACCTCATGTGTGTTCTCAATGCGGAAAATCATTTTCTCAGGCTGGGAGTCTTAAAATACACTGGAGAAGTCATACTGGGGAGAAACCATATGTCTGCCAACAGTGTGGGAAAGGTTTCACTGAATCGGGACCCTTGAAGAGACACACCAGATCTCATACGGGTGAGAAACCTTTCCATTGTCGTCATTGTGGAAAGGACTTTATTGAATCTGGGGGTTTGAAAAAACACAGCATCAGAGCTCATCCTGGAGAGGAGGATGTGAGGAACCTGCTACCTCAGAAGGATGTCCCTACAGGAGAAAACCCCTCTTACAAATGCTCCTCTGACAACTGTGGGTTAGGTTTCACTTCCTCACGCGAACTGAGAATACACCAGAGAAAACACCGGCGGGAGAAGCTCTGCAGCACACCTAATGTTAAGCAATGCAAGGAACCCCTCTCTGCAGATGGCTCCCATATCTGTGATCACTGTGGGAAGAATTTTACAGCACGAAATTTAAAACGACACTTGCAGTATCTGCAAAGAAGCCAAGAACCCAAGAAATCTCACGTGTGCTCTGAATGCGGAAAGGGGTTCCCTCTCCCAGGCAGTCTTAAGAGACACCTGAGAACTCACACTGGGGAGAAACCGTATGTTTGCCATCATTGCGGGAAGGACTACAACGATTCTGGAAATTTAAAGAGACACATTAAAACTCATATTGGTGAGAAACCTTTCCAATGCTTGGACTGTGGGAAGAAATTCCGTGTTAAAATAAGCCTGGAACATCACCGGCAAATTGTTCACACAGAACACCCTCACCGCTGTGGTCAATGTAAGAAGACCTTCATAACTTCTGCAAGACTGGAATCACATATAAAAATAAGACACCCACCGAATGATCCTCTCAAAAACCCCCATGTGTGCTCTGAATGCGGAAGAGGATTTCCTATAGCTGCTCGTCTTAAACTACACATGAGAATCCATACTGGAGAGAAACCGTACATCTGCCCTCGCTGCGGAAAAGATTTCACTCAATCTGGACTCTTGCAAAGACATATGAGAACGCACACAGGGGAGAAACCTTATCACTGCTCTGTGTGCGGGATGAAGTTTCGTTGTACAAAAACGTTACAACGGCATCACCAGGAGAACCACCAGGGCGAGACACTGGGTCCCATTCGCATGCACCAAGAACCTCTCCCGTGCCCTCAATGTGGGGAGAAGTTCCCGACCAAAGCCCTTCTAAGGGATCACCTACAGAAGACACACAGTAGTCGAGTACATTGCCCACAGTGTGACAAGACATTTTCCACTAAGGCTAACTTACAAGTTCATCAGAGGAAACACACTGGAGAGAGACCTTACCTTTGCCCACAGTGTGGGAAGAGTTTCTCCCTGACAGGGAGCTTAAAACTTCATCTTCGGATTCATGCAGGTGAGAAGCCTTACAGCTGTACTTACTGTGATAAAAGATTTACAAGTAAGAGCCACTGCAATCTTCATCTGAGAATCCACACTGGAGAGAAGCCTTACCAGTGCTCTGAATGTGGGAGGAGGTTCCGAGACGGGAATGTCCTAAACAACCACAAGCGGACCCATACAGGAGAGAAACCATTCCAATGCAACGAGTGCAATAAAGCCTTTGCCCAGTTGAGCAGTCTGAAGAAGCACCAGGAGACACATAGATCTACTCAGTCTGTCTCTGTCCGGAATCCTTACTTGCCACCCAATCAGCCGCTCCCATATCCCTACCTGCCACAGACGTCATGGTAACCTTGTTTACACACGTCCAAATCCTGTATACTTCTGCTCCTTGTAATAGATTAGAAGTATTCTAAGGGAGTAGTGCACTACTTTGTACCAGAGCACTTTGACAACAGTGACTGTTGTTGATTTAGAAATGTTAGTACTATTTTGTAGTAGCTTGCTGGTACCTCTAGATATTGATACTTTTTTAGTATCCATGTTCTTTGCTAGGTAGATGTTTAGGGTAATTACTGAAACTACACACTGCTTTGTTTTTGCAACGTCAGAAAGAAATACAGTGAATTCTGTAACAATTGGCTATTTTTGCTGTACACGTAAGGGATATGAAAATACAATTCAACGATTATTGAGGCTGTAGTACAGACGGTCACATTTTAATTCTGTTTCAACAAGTACAGTGCATCAGAAAAGTATTCACAGCGGTTCACTTTTTCCAGATTTTCTTGTGTTACTCCCTTATTACAAAGTGTAATAATTCATTATTTTTCATAAAAATTCTACAAACAATGCCCATAATGACAATGTGAAAGAAGTGGGTTTGAAATCTTAGCAAATTTATTACAAATAAAAAAATGATAAAAGCACATGTGCATAAGTATTCAAAGCCTCTGCTCAATATTTTGTTGAAGCACCTTTGGCAGCAATTACAGCCTCAAGTCTATTTGAGTATGATGCTACAAGCTTGGCACACCTATTTTTGGGCAGTTTCCCTCCATTTCTCCCACAGCATTATGCTGCCACCACCATGCTTCACTGTATGGATGGTATTGGCCAGGTGATGAGCGGTGCCTGGTTTCCTCCAGACATGATGCTTGCCATTCAGGCCATAGAGTTCAATCTTTGTTTCATCAGACCAGAGCATTTTGTTTCTGGTCTTGGAGTCATTCAAGTGCCTTTTTGGCAAACTCCAGGCGGGCTCTCATGTGCCTTTTACTGCAGAGTGGCTTCTGTCTGGCCACTCTATCATACAGGCCTGATTGGTGGAGTGCTGTAGAGATGGTTGATCTGGAAGTGTCTCCTCTCTCCACAGTGAAACGCTGAAGCTCTGTCAAGAGTTACCATCGGGTTCTTTTTCACCTCCCTGACTAAGGCCCTTCTCCCCCGATCGCTCAATTTGGCCGGGCAGACATCTCTAAGAAGAGTCCTGGTGGTTCCAAAATTCTTCCATTTACAAATGATGGAGGCTACTGTGCTCATTGGGACCCTCTGCTCACTGGGCTTGGTTTGTGCTCCGACATGCACCGTTAACTGTGGACCTTATATAGACTTGTGTGTGCCTTTCCAAATCATGTCCAATCAACTGAATTTACCACAGGTGGACTCAACAATCAGGTTGTGGAAACATCTCAAGGTTGATCAGTGGAAACAGGATGCACCTGAGCTCAATTTGGATTGTCATGACAAAGACTGTGAATACTTATGTACATGTGCTTTTTTCATTTATTATTTGTAATAAGTTCGCTAATGTTTCAAACACTGTTCTTTCACATTGTCATTATGGGGTATTGTTTGTAGAATTTTTAGGGAAATATTTAATTTAATCCATTTCCATATAAGGGAGTAACATAACAAACTGTGGAAAAAGTGAAGCGCTGTGAATACTTTTCAGATGCACTGTATTCATTTTATTTGAGCATATAACTCAAAGCAAATGTATGCAGCATAAAAGCTAGTATTTCTTTCCAAATCCCTTGCATGCAATCACAGCATTGGAACCCATTGACAAACTGTTGATGTCTTCAGCAGATGAAATGCATGTTCAGTCAGATTTAAATCCCAGTACTAATGGAGGGCACTGTAAATGCTGAACGAAAATATAAAGGCAACTGTCGAGTGTTGGCCCTATGATGTAAGCTGAAACAAAAGTTCACGGCAAAGTTACAATATAATGTGTAGATTCTTGCACACATTTGTTTACATGTCAGTTAGTGAGCATTTCATGTTTGCCATCCACCTGACAACCTTTTTTAAAATTGTTGTATATTGCATTCATATTTTTCTACAGTGTAGATGAAGTCGTTTTAATTTGACAAAATGGTGAAATGGTGGCAGAACACAGACATGCAAATATTTGAACTTTCAAATATTACCTACAGGTTCTTCTAAGAAAATTAGCATATTCTGATAAAGTTCATATGCTAATTCTTTGAGATAGGAATTTTGGGTTTTCATGAGCTGTATGCCAAAATCATCAGTATTAAAACAATAAATGACCTGAAATATTTCAGTTGGTGTACAATGAATCTAAAATATATGAAAGTTTAATTTTTATCATTACATTATGGAAAATAATGAACTTTATCACAATATGCTAATTTTATTAGAAGGACCTGTATCTGTGAGGATAATTACTAAGTTTTACTCTTGTGGTTTTAGAGTCAAAAATAGACATTCAAACATGGCTAATTTCTAAAATATATCATGACATATCTAATTTGGACTGTATTTAAAATGTTATTCTTTTTACAGTGATTTTAACGTGTGTTAAAATATATTTAATGTCTTTAAAACATTTCTGTTTTAATATTGTAATTGAACATGCAAATTAGACAAACAACAGGCAGGCATTTTGTCATTTCTGGAGACTGAATAAAGCCAGTATGTCCTTTGTTGTGCTACACTTGAATAAAAACACCATACAGGTCGTTGACAAACTCTTATCTTTAAAGGGGACCTAGCATTCAGCTCCAAACTTCTGCCTCTGGTGCATACATACTGCTGCAGCATTGGTTTGAATCCGGCTTTAAAAAAGTGCCTGTAGCTTATGTATGATTCATATTATATATTTGGCACTCATTCAAAATGGTCTAGAGCTGTGTCCTGTTTCTGAGTGAACTGTCCCGTTTAACCTGTGTTCTTAAATAGTAGGTGTCCTCCATGTTGTGTAGGAGGGAGACCGTCGGTCTGAAGTAGGGCACGTAATCTGTTTGGGAGTATGCCACCTTTTTATTGTACTTTAATAATATAGTCAATATGTCATTTTTTGTAAATAGGGCAGAAAAGTGTCTTGTCTGCTTGTTTTCAAATCTTGTTCTTTATTGGCATCATCAAGTGTCCTTGTAATTCTCAGTTAGTCCCTTTTATTCTAATGGCTTGGATCTCTTCCTCTCATCCATCACTACATTCTCTTTACTGTGTGCAGGAATATACCAGTTCTTTGAGCCATTTTGACCAAAAGAACAAATACAAACATTACATAGAAAATATATGTTGTATAATTTTGCATAGAGACATTTGTTTAGGCTGTTTAAAGTGCTCAAACAGATTTTGTTGACACCTTCCCAAACAATTATCAGTCTGTTTGAAGTAGCAACGTCCCACACTTCTCCAAACTGCTAACCTGTATCTTTCCTTCAACAGGATACCTGGAATCTATTTCTGTCTGGTGATTTAAATTGTATTTTGTGTGTGTTCATGTGCCTATCTGATCGTGTAAATAGGTTCTTTGTAAAAGTAGTTTGTAATTGGTATTTTGGGGGGATTGTAGTTTCTTCCACTTCATTCCATTAGAAAGATATCATGTCTCATATCTGAGGGACAACTCCATTATCCAAGGTTCTTGTCAACACAAGTCTTTCCCCAATCAAGTCATGGATTTCACACCTGATGTTACTGAAATTATAATTTAAACTGTTAAATAAGCTGACAGGAATTCACATCAGGTGAATTACCTGTTCAATTTGGCCATTTTTCTGAAAAATGCTAGCTTTAAAATTTCTATACAATTAAATATACACCACAAAAGGTGTTGTTTAGAAATGCATTTGGTGGATTGCAAGAGAATACCTTGAAATTTGCATTTGCCATCAGTGTCATTCTTGAAAATATCATTGCCAAACTTTACTGGACTATGAATAAATCTGAAATGATTTAAATTCTCTGGAGTTACTGAATTTAATATGTTCAATGAAGTTATTTATAACCACCTGACCCTATTTATAGAATGTAATGGCATTCTTGTCTATAAAATTGCCATCTGCCCATACTGTCACAAAGAATAGGCTATATGTATATAATGTTTAAACCGTGTTTATACAACTAAATGTTAGTTCACTGATTCACAGGACGGCAGCATTTTTCAGTTTATACAGTAAATGTTTCGAGTTTGTAAAGACAAACGCAGACACTGCTATTTTTCGAAAAGCCTAACATTCCTTTTTCTTCACTTTCCGTAAAGTAATAACAAATTTGATAGATTTTTCTTCATGTGTTGATTTGGAATAGAATGTGCATTGTTTACAATGCGTTTGCGAGTATGGAAATTAAAGTTATTATTAGGATCGTGAGCTAATTTTTTTTAACACCACTATTATTCCGAACACAACTGTATATTCCACTGGAGCCCGTACTGGACTGCTGCCTGTAAGGTAGTGGGCACGGGTAGAGTATGGCGTTAGATCAACGCCAAATGTCGCGCGCACGCAGAACGTCTCGCGCAAGCAGCATCTATTATGTTTGAGAGAGCGAAGGACTGGAGTTGCAAGAGCAGAGCTGTGCTTGCGAGGAGAATCCTTGTGTCGCGCGAGGAGAAACCTTGTGTCGCGCGAGCACCTGCTATATTGCGCATGCAGAGCAAGAGTGTTGTGTTGAACTTGCAATTAAGACGTTGCATTGCTACTTTGAGCAATCAAAAGAAATTGCAAGCAGTAAATTACTGCGAAAGGATGCATTTTTTACAAACTATAATCAGAAGCCTCTAAAAACTCTGTATCATTCTGTGATCCACAAACTGACCATTGCCAACACGTGAAAGTCTACTCTCATGCAAGTTTCCATTTCACTCGCAATGTCAGCTTCGGTGTCGGAATTTTTATATATTTTTGGTACAGGTAAACATCAGTTCAAACATTCATCCAATGAAATAGCCTGGATTGTTCCATTTGAATGCAGTTGGTCGCAGTTTTTGAGAA
>JACXGM010040891.1:0-10199 GCA_016801145.1 Umbra pygmaea
TTTTGGAGCATTTCATGCTTCCATCTGCTGAAAAGCTTCATGGAGATGAAGATTTCATTTTTCAGCACGACCTGGCATCTGCTCACAGTGCCAAAACCACTGGTAAATGGTTTACTGACCATGGTATTACTGTGCTCAATTGGCCTGCCAACTCTCCTGACCTGAACCCCATAGAGAATCTGTGGGATATTGTGAAGAGAAAGTTGAGAGACGCAAGACCCAACACTCTGGATGAGCTTAAGGCAGCTATCGAAGCATCCTGGGCCTCCATACCACCTCAGCAGTGCCACAGGCTGATTGCCTCCATGCCACGCCGCATTGAAGCAGTCATTTCTGCAAAAGGATTCCCGACCAAGTATTGAGTGCATAACTGAACATAATTATTTGAAGGTTGACTTTTTTTGTATTACAAACACTTCTTTTATTGGTCAGATGAAATATGCTAATTCTTTGAGTCAAACATTATCAATGGAAATCAAAAGTATCAACATATGGAGGTCTGGATATGGAGTCACACTCAAAATCAAAGTGGAAAACCACACTGCAGGCTGATCCAACTTTGATGTAATGTCCTTAAAACAAGTCAAAATGAGGCTCTGTAATGTGTGTGGCCTCCATGAGCCCGTGTGACCTCTCTACAACGCCTGGACATGCTCCTGATGAGGTGGCCTATGGTCTCCTGAGGGATGTCCTCCCAGACCTGGACTAAAGCATCCGCCAACTCCTGGACAGTCTGTGGTGTAACGTGGCGTTGGTGGATGGAGCGAGACATGATGTCCCAGATGTGCTCAATCAGATTCAGGTCTGGGGAACATTCAAAAGTGACCAAAACATCAGCGTGGAAGCATAAGAACTGAGAAGTGGTCTGTGGTCAACACCTGCAGAACCACTCCTTTATTAGGAGTGTCTTGCTAATTGCCTATAATTTCCACCTGTTGTCTCTTCCATTTACACAACAGCATGTGAAATTGATTGTCAATCAGTGTTGCTTCCTGAGTGGACAGTGTGATTTCACAGGATTGTGATTGACTTGGAGTTACATTGTTTTGTTTAAGTGTTCTCTTTATTTTTTTGAGCAGTGTATATACAATATCTACAATATTTCTACTCTTTCTTAAAACAATAACTTTTAAAACAAACAAAGCTTTATTTAAATAGAAATGCATTCTACTTTTCTAATTTCATTAATAGGCCTAATACAAATACAATTACAAAAACGATATAGCTACGAGGGAATTAAAATTGCAAACTCCTGCATCTACTGTAAATGCAGGAGCTATATAAATGCAGTCCATTAACCATTTAAAAAAAAAACACCAGTATTATTTTAATAAAATAATAGCCCACAGCGCTACTTGAGCCGTGTGCATTTGAATGAAACTAGAACACTAATACTGTGTTTTTGAGCAGTGACCAGTTTACAGACGTCATATAGTGACTTATAAAAGTATGTTGGCTTTTGAGCAGTCAGGACTGTTTTAGACTATAAACAATATGCCCAAAATAATATGAGTGTTCATAGCAACACACATCTAACGTTCTGTAACAAAAATGAACTACAGTCCTGGAACACGTAGTTTATATGCACAAACACAGAGACACGTTTGTTTATTGAATTAGAACACAGTAAATAGCTTTCAAACAGATTTTTGTTGAGCTTCTCTTCAAAACTTCATATCTGTTTGAATAAAGTAATATGAAAGAGTTGCAAACGAGTACTGCACTGTACTGTAGGCTACATAGAACTCGCTGTGTTTTCAGAGTAGAGCATTTTCAATGGTCTCTTGGTCCATGGACTCTAGCGCCGCTCTGTGGCAGTAATAGACCATTTAATGATAACTAAATGTACATTTTGGTGACGCGGTATGAGAGCGAGCAATTTATCACTTCAACATCGGTATTTTCTTTGTTATTTGAAAGTCTTTTAGTTCAAATTTTTTTCAAATTTGAAAATGTCCCAACTTTTCCATAATTTGGGTTGTATATCACACATATTATACATATGGTACAAAATAAATACAAACAGAAAATCTTCACATTGACAATCAGGTACAGTTACACAATTTATTTTCAGTTATGGGATACTATATGCCACCTAGTTTACACTAGCCTGTTTGACACCAGACCCTTCTCAATTGTAACTGAGAGTGGGTCTGGGCAAGGTTAATTCACAGCCCAAGAGGTGTCACCAATGGATGCCACTCAAATGCCTCTCGGCGCAACTGGATATATCAGACTTTTGCCGAATCGCTTTGTTTGGTTTTTAACAAAAAGTAAACATTAAAATTGCTTAAAATAGACGTGACAGCTGATTCGAACGAGTGATGTTCTACTGCGGCAGACATTGTTGTTTTTGTCTGCTTCAACCAATGACAGTATATAGCTGCAATATTGTCATTGTGTAAAGCCCCCCTCAATGGTTGTGATTGGTGCCTCGATTTGTAAAAATTGGAAATGGGCTTGAAGGGGCTCTTGGCTAGACTGACTTGCAGAGCAAATCTCAAATTTGCCAGATGTCCATCAGGGTTCTCCCAGGCTCCCAAGTTTACACCTCAGGAGTTGTAATAACCAGATATGGCAAAAATACTCACTTCCCATATTCAAGTAGAAGTAAAAATACTTGTGTTAAAAAATACACTGGTAAAAGTAAAAGTACTGATTTAACTTCGTTACTCAAGTAAAAGTAACAAAGTACAGGCTTGGCAATTTACTTAAAGTATTAAAGTAACCTGGACCACACAAATGTTACTAGAGTGCAAGCTGAGAAACTTCCATGGACATGTAAAAAAGGCTCTTATGTGCCATTGCCTACATTTTAACTAGATGTCTGCCAATAGGCCTAAAACATCACATATATGAAAATTGTGACAGAGGCTGGGACTCTCAATTCACATATAAAGTTTATCTTTTTTAATCTTCTCCTTAACATTTGAAGGAATCTACATATATGTGTGTGTGCGGGACGCTGACAGAGGGGGACTGGGATTGTTGTCCCAGGCCCAGTCCTGAGGAGGTCCCAAATTTTGTTTTTGCACAGTCATATTTCTTTTACCGGGCGGCCCTAAATGTGGAGTTGTGTCCCGGGCTTGGGGATTCCTGTCAGCATGCCTGTGTGTGTGCTCATATGTGTGTGCTCAAGTTCGCCATACTTTTAGAGTTACAACTAAGGGATGGCAGCAGTGTATTAGAAATTACATCTAGTAAATCTTTGAACATGTAGTATTAATAATAATAAATGTCAGGATAACAATTGAAGTACTATAAAAGTTGGAGAAATTACAAATTCAGTGTGCATTAAAAAATATTTATTAAATTGCAAATAGACATCCAGCAAAAGAAAAATGGCAAGTGATGTATGCTCTCAAATCTGTAGATGTGCATGGATTTGTCCTGAATCCCTTAAAGGACTTGGGAGCAACTAGTTTATACAGACCTTCTGTATAGTGTAACGTGTCATAATATAATTTTTGTATAGGACAAATAAACCGGTACACACCTTTTGTGATGTTGAACGTGTCATAATGTTATTGCGTGTAGGACAGTGAGTGAGTGAAAAAGCACGTGTGTGTGTGTGTCTGGGATGGACAGGAAGAGAGAGACCGCAAAGTGTTTAAATGTATACCTCAAATTTGCAGCACATTCGCCAGGAGACATTCTTCATGACTACTATGTCAAACATCTCCCTCAGATAAGGCCAAGGATGATTGGGAATGCCTTGCTGCTTGTCAAATCTCTGGGATATCCGTTTTCTTCATTTTCAATCATGTCACCGTACATAATACTATGCTAACGTTACCGCAATCAAGGCGAAATGATTTGCTGCGAATGAATGCCACCAAATCTGTCGAGTCGTCTTGTAGTGTTGCGTCAAATGCAATGTATATTTCCATTCAATTAGATTGAATTCAGTATTGATGATGCGAGAAATAATAACGGTAGCTTCATTGAAATTATTTGAAACTAAAGTAACGAGACAATTTTGTAAAATGTAAGGAGTAAAAGTAAAAAGTCGGCATAAAATAAATAGTAACGTAAAGTAAAAATATCTGAAAAATGTACTTAAGAACAGTAGCGAAGTATTTGTACTTCGTTACTTCCCGTCTCTGGTAATATCAAACTAATAAATGTTTCTTTCATGTTTCGCACTACAGGGAAGGAAAACAATGTCCGTGAGAACAACAGGAAGTGTGTTGGTAGTCTTTGTCTGCTGTGTTAAAAGTATGGTCTCATTTTTATATTTTATGTGTCCTGTTTGACACTCTGCATACCTTTTTTATGAGGATAAATTAAATATTATACCAGTGGGTTATGTTCACTCTGAGCCTCACACAAAATTCTGCTTATCCATGTTTTCCATTCACAAATAGAATCTATGGTAACAAAGTGGTGCCAAACCCTAATGTAACTGTAAATAAAAACTGTAATATTTATTTTAATCACTATCTATGCATTGTGTGACTGTGTTGCAGTGACATACACCAATGAGAAGATATGTGCCTTAAAAGGGTCAACAGTAGAATTGTCCTGCTCTTACTCATACTCCCGTGGTCACACAGTCAGAGCAAATGGATGGTATTGGAAGAATAAGAATTCCCACTGGACTAAAATCCAAGATACAGATTCAGGACTTGTATTGCACCATGGTAATAAAAAGAACGACTGCACCCTAAGAATCACGGATGTGAGAGAAGAACATTCAACATCATATTGCTTCGGATATACTTTCACAACGTACTTGGGGAAAGAATGCTCACCTGTCACTCTCGCTGTCACAGGTATGGTAATGTTACAGTACAAAGTCAAATATTAGGTATTTAGGTGGCACAATAGTTCATTGTTTACTCAAATGATATATTACAATTTCAACAATAACAGTGAGATTGTTTTAACTGGCATGTTCACTATTGTTGTTTTTTCATCATCTCTGGATTCAGAACTGCAAGTGACAAGGAATAACTGGAATGAACTGATCTGTAGCACCACATGTACTCTACCTGGTAACCCCACTTACATCTGGTACAGGAATGGACAACATATAGATGAGAGCACCTCCCCCCAGTACAAAGACTCAGTCTACAGTAACTATGAAGACAGTTACTCCTGTGCTGTAAAAGGTCATGAGGATCTCCACTCTCCTGTAGTGTGTGAGCGTTTATCTAATACATCATGTTAACACTGTAGGACCTGTGTGTCACTGTTATTTTAGAACAGCATTTATAAAAAGATAACTCATAATAAAACACATTTGGCAAAGTCCTCTTGTTGTGTTACTGTGTTTCAGGTGTTTATGGTCAGAGCTGCAGCAGAGTGATTTACACCAAGAGGAGAATCTGTGTGTTGAAGGGGTCATCAGTGGAAATATCCTGTACTTATGCAGGTTATTATTCTGTCACATCATCACTGTGGTTTATTCCTAAACAGAGTGGTAGGGGAAGGGATAAGTTGATCCCTAAGGACTTATCCACAGAACCAGGGTTTGTAGGTCGTGTGGAGTATCCTGACCAGGAGAGTACACTATACAGTAATCCCTTCACCCTGAGAATCAACAATGTGAGAGAAGAGGACTCAGCTGAGTATCGCTTCACTTTTAAAACACACAACAAATTTGAATGGGGTAAAAGTCTTCCTGGAACAACTCTGACTGTTACAGGTAATAAAAAACACATGATCATAGGTCTAATCATGTATCCCATTGATATACAAGTGTTTACTAATACACAATAGGCAATATGAGCACATCTGAAACTTGTGCTTTAGCATAAACCATGGTAGTCATGAGAACTTCCCAATTTGCTCTGCAAGTCTTTGGACAGATCTGTGGGATGGCGAGGGGCACGCACACGATTCAACCAACCACATTTCACCCAGCCGCCGATTCTTTTCAAACTCTAAATCCAACCCGGAAGCCTTTAGTCAGATCGTACACGGGATGATTATGTATACCAACTATACTCCTGTGATTGAATTCACAGGCACCCGATCTGAACACAAGCAGTTGCTGGTGAGCGGCGTGGCAAGATAGATAATCTGATTTACCTAACCCAAATCCTGGGCGGCGCTATGCCAATTTGTGCTGCCTCGTACAGCAGGTCTGGGAAAAGTCAGAGAACCCATAGTCAGCCTCGAACCCCTGACTATCATGACACAGAATGTACTGCAATACAGCGACTTAGCCCACTAGGCCAGGCGGCCTCCCCGAGTGAAGCGTTTATCACACTGTTAGTTCACTGAAATTGGCCAAATGTGTTGTTTTTTTTCCCACAGATGTTGTGTTAGAGATGGATCATGTAACTGTGTCAGAGGGGGACAGAGTCACTCTGACATGTAGAACTAAATGTACTCTGGACCCTATCCCAGAATACATCTGGTTTAAGAATGGACAGACCATAGAAAACAGCAACAACTACTCTACAACTCGTATATTCTCAGTCACCAGTGAGGATTCAGGCAGATACTCCTGTGCTGTCAAAGGCCATGAGGACATCCGCTCTACTAAAACGAATCTCACTGTCAGATGTGAGTACATTTTGTATACAGGGTATAAGTCATATGTTCCTTGTAAAAATATTGAAAAGCAACTATTTATGTGGAATAAAGATTCTGTACACTTTGAAGTGCTTTGTAAAACACAAATACACAGCATAACATGGAAATGAAAGATGGGTGATGCATGACCATTGGAAAACGAACTAAAATACAAACTTGTATAGCATATGGAGTTATTATACATTCCAAATCAATAAATACAATCTGTACAGCTTTCTTGAGTTGGTCACTTAAAGAAAATGTAGTTACCTTCTCACTGCATGGATGTATATACAGTGCACATTTAAAATCATAACATATTTTCCTACCAGATGCCCCAAAGAACACCTCAGTGTCAGTCAGTCCCTCTGGTGAAATAGTGGAGGGCAGTTCAGTGACTCTGACCTGCAGCAGTGATGCCAACCCACCTGTGGACAAATACACCTGGTACAAGAAGAATGAAACCTCATCAAAAGCATCAGGACAGAGTTACAGCATCACTAACACCAGATCTGAGGACAGTGGAGAATATTACTGTGAGGCTGAGAATGAATATGGACATCTCAACTCTTCACTTGTTTTTGTGACTGATCTATGTAAGTACACCTAAACTTCTGATGATTTAATTAGATACACGTCACACAGAATTTTCATTGGAAACTTAACTCATGATCATGTAGAGTTATTTGCATTTATTTGTAGTTGTACTGTAAGCCTATGTTATATAACTATATTATTCCCTTATGCTTTGTTTGAACCTTATAATATAACTTACTCTCCATATCAGTCAGTCCCTCTGGTGAAATAGTGGAGGGCAGTTCAGTGACTCTGACCTGCAGCAGTGATGCCAACCCACCTGTGGACAAATACACCTTGTAGGAGCCAAATGTGTGTTTATCCTTTGTTGGGCCAGTAGATGGTGCTGTGGGCTCAACTACATATGTAAGGATTCAACAGGTAGTTGGGAGGTGTTGATCCCGAAAGGGCAAACAAGTTTTTGACCGCTACAGCGGAATTCGGTAAATGCTGTTGTCATGTTAAGTTTGGGATTCCTTGTATTGTGGACGTGGTGTACCGTGCATCTGTGTAGAGGACAATAAAATGGTAATATTGCAACAAAGACGATGCCTCTGGAGCTAATTTACACGTAACAACAGGTTTAACATTAGCCGCCTGGCGTGTCATAACAAGTAGCTACGGGACAACAAATCTAGCACAGTATTAGACTGGCTATTATACACCTGGTACAAGAAGAATGTAGCCTCACCAAAAGCATCAGGACAGAGTTACAACATCACATCTGAGGGCAGTGGAGAATATTACTGTGAGGCTGAGAATAAATATGGATGTCTCCACTCTCTATTTATGTTATTGGACATTCTGTGGAAGTAAATCCGACCTATTTTAATCAGCTACAATTTAAATTAGTGATTAACTCATTCGGCTTAAATTTTTATAATGTATATATCTATTTATCTGGCGCAGTCAGCATATTCAAGTAAAGGGTTTTAGATCAAGAACATCTACAGTTTCCACTGGTGTTCCCCTGGGTTCTGTTTTGGGCCCACTTTCTTTTCATTATCTATTCATTATCCTCTTGGTTATATTTTGAGGAAAGTATGTTATTAATTTCCACTGTTATACAGATGACATCCAACTCTACACGTCTGCCAATTCCACTGTTTCTTTTCTTCCACCATCTTTGTCCAGCTGTTTAGCTGAAATTAAAGATTGGCTTTCTACTAATTTCTTGAAGCTAAATGGCAACACAACTTAGTCTTTAAGAGTTGGCACTATATCTGTTGTATCTAAATCTAATTGTTTTTCTTTGTATATTGTCAATAATGCAATCTGTCCTTCCTCACAGGTTAAAAGTTTAGGTGTCATCATGGCAGAAATGTGCAAAAACAATGTGCTTTTTTGCCGGTTTTAACTTCCATCCTAGCAAACTATCCTTTGAAAATCAAATTAATAATGCCACACGCATTGCATACTTACACTTATGTAATATTAACAAAAATCTCTGTCCCTTTCTCTCAAAAAACAACACTGTAGTTCTTATTCATGCAGTAGTCACTTCACATATAGACTACTGTAATGGTCTTCTCAAAAGTGTTCTCTCCAAACTGCCACATAAGCTTCAGCTGGTTCAGAATTTGGCAGCTTGTGTTCTTTCTAGAACACCTTCTACTGAGCACATTTCTCAAGTTCTTTAGCAATTGCACTGGATTCCAGTAAAGTATAGGGTTAAATTTAAGATCTTGCTACTTACTTATAAGGCACTTCATAATCTTGCACCCCAAAACCTTAGTCACCTTCTCCATGTTTACACGCCTTCACATGCACTTAGATCTTGATCTTTAATTTCTCTTGTTGTCATGCTTTGAGATAGCTATTAGGCAGGAAGCAATGTTGTAGAAAAATGATATCTGTTTTATTTGAACATAAACGACCCTGCTGGAGATCACCAAACTATATGTGGATAACAAACCGAAACATACCAAAACCTTAATTAATGTACAAAATAACAAAGTCCAAACAAGGCAGACTTGAGTAATCAGGATATTATCAGTGACCAGAATTACTCACAAGACCAGAGTGTTCAGCAACAGGAGACAGGCAGAAGCATGACATGACGACAATCAATGACCAGCAACTTAACAGGAACCAGACATAAACTAAATAGGGGACTAATGATAAAGGAACAACAGCTGTGGAGGGAAAAACAAAACTGATTGGATAACAAGAACATGTGACCTAAAAGAGCGGGAAAACAAGAAAAACCAAGTATGGGCATGACACTTACCGCAATTCCTCAAATAAATACCAGTAGTCAATTAAACGCCGGGCCTCTAATAGTGGCCGGGGGCGTGGTCAACACAGACAAAGAAAGGCTGGTCTTAAATAAAGGCCAGGGGAATATTACTTGTGGATAATCTCCTATAGGGGCCAGGCACATGCACAGGTAGGGCTCAACCTGTGCAGAGCACATGCCCTTTTTGTCCGAAGTGCCCTTTTTTGGGTGGTGTAGGGCCCTAAGGTTTCCGCGTTGCGGAAAACACAGACGGAATCGCGGAATCTATCAATAAAAACAGAATTTACTTATAACACGGAATCTCGCGGAATTTGAATATTTTCGAGCAATCTATGTATATATTTTTTCTATAATCCAAATATATTCCAGTAATATTATCAACTGTCATTGAGTTTGTCCTAATTCAAAAGGCAGCAAACATGGGAGTAAATTTGCGCTCTATATGCAGTGTGTTTCTCTGCCGAATTTGGCCAGCATGCGCTCCGTCATATAGTTCAAACGTTGTAATCCGCTTGATAACTGACAGCTATTAACAACGGTATTCACTCCATTCTAAATTTTCCAATTAAACAAAGCTTGTTTTTCTCCATTCAATCTCTTACTAAAATGCATATAACTAGGTATAGGCTAATGTATGTTCCTTCGCCTGAAGCAATTCTCTATTACCGTTCTTTCAGCGACAATATATTATGCTAGCGACACTAACGCGGATTTTGTTTTTCAAAATAATAGCGCTCATTCCAATGCATGAAATAATGATAGTAAATTCATTTTAAAGCTAGTGAATTATAATAAAATCAAATTTTATAATGCGTTTAAGGAACTATTAAAATAGTTTGATGGGGAAAAAACGTATTTT
>JACXGM010040892.1:0-10198 GCA_016801145.1 Umbra pygmaea
CCCGAGGCCCCGCCCTACCTACCATCTCTATTGGACAGCAACAGAACCAGGCCGTTCAGACAGGTGTCCGTCACCTCAGAGATGTTGGTGGCACACCTGCCAATGGCCTGGATGGTCCCGGCCGCAAACTGTTTGTCTTGGCTCTTAACGTAAGTCTAGAAATATAACAAAATGCTGGCATTCATTACATGTATAAAAGACAGTAACCGGCAAGAACTGCGTGAGAAACCACTGTGTCAGACTGAAGATAAGATTGTGAGAGAGACTGAGTGAGACTGACCTGGAACTCTCGAAGGATGGTGGAGATGTTGGCTTCATTGGCCAGGTTGGTCAAAATCTCCAGCTGGGGAGACAATACGAGTCTGCTCACAACTGATCTAATCTGAAAGTTTCCATTTCCATTAACCAGGTAATCACAGGGGAACTCACCTTAAGTGATTTGATGTGAGTGGCATCTGTGGATCTCACATAGAAACTCTTCATGTAAGGTTCGAACATGCCCTAGGGAGACCGCGTAGAAACAGAGTTTTAACAAGGTACGTGTGCCCTTACAGCTAGCAGTTTGGATGCTAACCTACAGCGTGCTGTGTTTACCTTCCTCTGGATGGACATGGTAGCTATGTTCTGTAGCACAATGTACTGCACCTCCCTGGCAGACAGTGACAGAATGAGACATGGAAAGAGAGAGAGAGATTTAGTTAACAGAAGTTGCAGGGTAACTTCTTGTAAGTTGCGTGTACTACGTCATTTGGAATCAGAAACATGTACTCGGTGGCCTCTGATGCACTGTACTGCAAGGTTCAGCTGCTTTGCCACATTCCACTCTGACAACTAGGTGGTTTTTAGAGTTGAGCCTGCAAATTCAATAATGATTTCCGGTGGAAGAATTTGGCATTTTGCTCAACCATTTATGCAACAGTGAAGACTTCTCGATTGAGAGACAAGTGCGATGGGAAAAGGAACAGCTGCGTAATATGTGGATCAATGGAAACGCCCCAATATTTGACAGTCCGAAACCTGCGACGTTCATAGCGATAAATCTGATGTTAGAAAGTTGAAAAAAATAGAGAGAATGGCTAAAAATAAATTAAAGCATGACAAAGAAGTATGCCCTGTGAAACCTTCTGTAAATCAGCTCTGTAACACAGCATTAACAGCTGCAGCGATTACAGACTTTAATGACACAGATCGAACAGCCCAGCAGCTCACCCTGTTTATACCAGTGACCTTAACATAAGGGACAGCGCACCAAACACTTCAGTTAGATAGAAGACTTCACAAATAAAAGCTCCTCTGCAAAAACGTCCAAACGTTGTACACATTTCTTGATTTTAATTAGATTGATTCTGTCTATTTCATGTAAGTGTTAGCCAATTCATATGGTTTCTCACAGGGGACAAACATCAGTAACTGTCACTTTGAACCACACGTCTAAGAAGGAAGTCTAGTATATCCTAATGAGAAACAGAAAAACACATTCTGTTGAGTTATTATTTAAAATCGCTTAAAGCGCTCATAAGAAATATAAAAAGGCAAAAATGAATCGGGAGACTGATGGAGAAAGTGAGATGTGTAGACAGGGTTGGGAGAAACAGTTACCTGTGGCTTCTGAGAAGTCTGACCAGAGACTTGGTGACGAGGCCCACCTCATTTCTAGGAGCCAGGTGCCAGTACAGCTGAGCTACTGACATGACCACCTGACAAACAGACAAGGAACAATAGACATCAACAGAAACACCTCCAGTCCAGTATTGTTGCTGCTCTCTTCTCGTGTAGAACATCCATCTCCCTTCACTCAGGACAAAAGCCTCTAAATGCTCTGCACATCAAACGACTCCAAAGACCACGGTGAAGCACCACGTGTTTTTAAGGCGAGACACGTCATTTAGAATGTAACGGATAACCAGACGAAGGGCTGAGGAGACCCATTCGGAAGATGTGTCGGTAAGATTGAGAACCACCGGATGTTTTCTCTGGTAAAGACACAACATGTCACATTTTAATCAACATGCTCATTTGGGTCATTTTTTCTCCTCCTTCTACATTGACACACAGACCTTGGTTCTCCTGGGTGATAGAGACATGTTCACTGTGTGTGTGTGCGCATGTGTGTGCGTGTGTGTGCACAGCAGCATCAGTCGTGGTCTGGCCTTGGTTCCACAGACGGCAGTGAGGAGTGAGAACAGAACCCCACGCTCAGACGCCTTCATCAAGGCTGCCTGTATCCTTCACATCACGATGAAGAGCTCACGCTCGCACGCACGCTCAAACGCACGCTCGCGTTTGCGCACACACGCGCGCACGCGCACACACACACACAAACAAACACCTGGACTACTGACTGCCCAGTCAGCCACACAGCCAGGGCTGGCCGATAGGACGATTACTTCGACTATAGAGGATGGACGTCGGCCACTGTCGATGGCAACCATGTGACGATGTAAAGAACAATGTTTTGTTAAAATTTAACTTGACTAGCGCTGCCTTATCTGGCGGCGCACAAACGTGTAGTGCAGTGAGATGGCTAAAATGACAAACAGCCTCATCTGGCGTTTCATTATTTGCTATAAATTTAAAAATATGTGGTAGGCTAGTGAAATAATGCCAGAGAAAAATGAACATTTGTTGTAGTGCTACAGGCTTTAATTCATTGAGTCCAACCATTGACGGGCCAATGATTGTTCTTTGATAACCTAAATCAAGGCCGCTTTTTCATTCCAAACATTAGAATGGTAAAGTGAGGAGCTACTGGCTGAATGGTGGCACTTTGGTGTGAGGCGAGGACAGAGTATGTGCTGTGACATTTCTTTAAATGAATGAAAATGTAATACAAAAAAGGATTGTCACATAAATCCTAAATCCAGTCAAATTTAAAAAACACTCACTGTCCAAAGTGTTGCTGTGCTGCAGACAAAACAAGGTCAGTGGGAGGGAAGAAAAATGAATAAACAAAAACAAAACACTCCCAAACGCTCACATGGTTCCTTCAACCACATGCCGGCCTACTCATATCACAATGATCACTCACTTATTACACGTTCACCAACTATAGTATGCAATAGAACTCACAGGTGCCCAATCTGCACACAAGGGGTCACAGTAGAGCGACATAGCAAGGTACGCTTGTGCAATTTATCTACTCCCTTATTCCGGGCAGCGCTGTACCAATTTAAGTTTGTGTGTGCTATTTTGTTTACTAAGCCATTCAAGCAAGTTACTCTGAGGTTAAAATAATTTACCTTATGCTTCAGAGATTCCAATGTGTGTGTGTCTGTACAACTCACAGCCGTGTTTCTGCTCTGTAGAAGTGGTTTGGTGTTCCTCAGCAAAAGTCTGTGGTCAGGGTCCATCATGTAGGGTTTGGCCACCGTCTCATCTCTCGTCTTCTCTTCATCGGACTCGTAAAACGCCGTCTCGCTGTTCTCATCAAACATACCATCCTGAAAAACACACGAGTTCACAATGATAAAGTACACACTTCGTTTCACTCCAAAACTACACACATACACCCACGCAATTGTCACAGCTACACAGCTGGGAGTTTGAGAAGTGAAACTTGTTAACTGTGCTAATCTTCTTGCCTTGCGACTACCATCAGGCACCAGTAATAACCAACCAATGCTCAAGGTTTGCTTTCTTGCTGTTTTTTATTTCTATTTTATTTTTATCATAATGTTCACACAACACAATTCCACACAGAAAGATCAGGTTGGGTGACAGAACTGAATATAGACTCGCAGCAGATTTCATTAACACTTACATTTAGTCTTTATGTTGTAAACAATAACAGCTGGTGATAGCAGAAGAAAAAATACAGCAACCAACAGAAGTGTCATTAGTTGTTTTTTATGTGAATTTAAAGCAGATTACATTGGACTTATGACACTGAAGCAATGATTACATGATTACTTCAGTGTTGATGTATAGTGGAGCTATTGGACTTTGGTCCTTAAGGGTCGAAACACTTGCTTTTTGTTTCTTCCTCTTAGTTAACTGAACTCCCCCTGGAGTGTTAGATATTGTGAGAATATTTCTGCCCGAAAGATGTCTTAATGAAGAGCTGTTAGAGGCCATCCATATTAGATATTACACTACACAACTGCTCTTCTACAAACCGCGTATTAGTAGACAGTTCCTCACTCTCACCTCTTTCCATGGACTGGTGAACTGTGTCCTGGCGTAGCGTGTGAGCATTGAGATGATGACAACCTGACCCCACTCCTCCACATCCACCAGCAGGTTGCAGAGTTTACGGTAGTTCTTATGGATGAGGTCGATGCGTTCTGGACACACCTCCTCAAAGGCCATGACCACACTGCCCGCTACCAGCTAGAGAGGAAGAGACGTGTGTTACTGTAGTGAACTGGACAATCAGCCCTGCTACACTTTTTGTTAAGGATTGATGTTCAGGCATTTTATTCTTTATTTTACAGAAGCGGTGGGAAACGATAGGGCGGCAAGGTGGCCTAGTGGTAAGGGGATCCGACGGGTGTCGATTAGGATCCCGTTTCGAGTCCCAAATCACCAAGGTGAAAGCTTTGTCATTCTGTCCATGAGCAGGACAGGAGCCGAGGGTCAGAACACTGGATTTCGAGGGTCTGCGTGGCATATTGGGCTGCATTGCATGACAAGCTACGTCATGAAAGTCAGTGGTTCGAGCCTGACTATGGGTTCTCTCATACATGATCTGACTAAAGACTTCCGTGTTGGCTGACCAGTGCGAAACGAATAGGCTGACATGTGGTTGGATGAACCATGTGAGCGCCCCCACCATCCTGCATCCATACAAAGAGTTGCAGAGCTGTCAACCAGGCAGGGTTAGAGGGAAATTGGAAGGGAATAAATAACAAATAAACAGAACACTGGACTTCTTTCTGTGCCACAAGCAAGTGACCGTTTCATACATCAGAGGAAGACAGCTTTTTTCTGTTTATGACATTACATTTCACATATTTACAATAATTTACCTTTTGGACAACAATAAATGTTTTTTCATTTTTATTATTAAGTTTATGTTTATTATAAAGTTTAATTGTATATATTCTAATGTTATACAGTGGTTTAATTATAAGCAGATCAACCCTTTGGGACTTCTTGACTGACGTTGGTTGTGGATGATGGTTTCACCTTTGATGGTTTGTACTCAGTAAAGTAGAACGAGCAGAGGGCGTGTCTAAAGGAGTTTTCTAAAGTTATTAATGCTTTGGAAAGTTTTGGGTTCCACCATTTTTCATTTGAAACACAGTCTGTCAAAGCTCTTGTGTGGTTTAACCCCAATTTGTCATTTTCATGGCATCGAATCCATGATTATGGCCTTTACATGGTATATCACTTCCACGGCAGGAGGTGTTCCAATTCTTGTTCCAATCTTTATCACACTGCTATTTGCACACGGAAACTGTAACTGGTACTTGCTCTAAGGTAACACCTTCACCAAATATACAAGGGCAATGTATGTTGTATTTAAATACATTTTACCATTTTCTAACCAGGCAATTCGACCAATTCTAATTTACAGCATTACAGGGACATAGGAGCAATCGGGGTTAACGGTCTTGCTCACAGACAGAACAACGCGGATCTCACCTGGTGGTGGGGAATTTGAAACAGGCTCCTTAGGGACACCGGTCAGACGCCCTAACCACTAGGCCACCTTGCTGTCCCAATAAGGGCGGCATGCATTTAAAACCAGATAAAATGCACGCTGTCTTGCTTCTCTGTGCTCGCCACAACAAATGTGATGGCATAGGATTACATCCATCCATATTCCTCTGTCACATTACATGCTCAGTAAACTCTCATACGTCCGTGTTCTTGTTTGAAACTCACAACATGGGAAGATCTAGAGCTGGTGTTGAGTAATTATTTTTAACTTGCTAATTAGTCAAGTAAGTGGCAAAATCAATAAGGAGATGGGCATCTTGTTGTTATCATACTGCCATGCTTTAGATATGTTCTCTGTAAAGCGCTGTCTGCTGTTTCGACTACACCCTGTATTCAAAGCCGGGTTTCTGTAACAGCCACTGGCAACCTGGAGATTTCAACCAATGGTGTGCTTCGATTCGGCCTTGTTTCTCCCGGGCATATGGGATTGAGGACCGATGAAGCATTCCACGTGGACACCCGCAAACTGTCTAATGAATGGCAGCTAGCATTGTGTTAAGAAGCAGCTTAGCTTGGACGAAGCATGTGTACGTCTTTGACTGTTAAGAGTTGCAACAATAAAAAACGCGGTCAACTGCATTGGGAGAACATTTGGAAATATTTGGACAAAAGAAAACCAAATACATTATACATAGCGATCTATTACTTGGACTCATTCGAAACATATATTTTCACATTGACTTCTTTTTCCTATAACTCATAACTAATTTCATGTTCTATTCATGAGACAAAAGCAAGTGGAAAAATTGGAGGAGAGAGGGAGACAGAGGGGAGGGCAATCAAGTCCATTTTATTGGGAGAAAAAAATCCATTTGGTCGGTCCATGTTCTATCTATCCTTATAGTGCTGCTGGCTGAGTGACTGACATGTCTTGGTATTAATATGCAAACAGCATTAACACAGAGAGGCCGGGGGATAAGGAGGAAGAAGGGAGGTGTGCGGAATTCAGTCTCACCCATTAAAACAGACGGGGCCCTGGTGGCCCCTGCGGAAACCCTGTACATTTACCCATCAGCCCCTCTGTGCTGCTGCATTGATCGTGTGTGTGTGTACTGCCACAAAACTGTAAAAAGGTGTGTGAAAAATGTGTGCCTGGGAGTCTCAGAACTTTTCAACCAAAATTATTTAATTTTTTTATAAACCAAGAACAAATTGTTGTGTAAAAAACAATCATATGGACAAAAGTAATTAAAAACAAAGGCGAGGAGAGAATGAAACAATGTCTAAGCACTCAGTTTGGCAAGCAATTAAGAAACCCATAGGCAATAAAAAACAAATATCAGCAGAGTTTAACTTGTGTTCGTGATTTTTAATTGCAAAGCGGCCTAATTGGGAAATGTATGTGTGGTAATTGGGTAGCTGGTCTCAGAAAGTAACAGATGTTGTATGTGAACCTCCTTATCTACATACACCATCTATGGGACACATAGAGATAGAAAGAGGTCTCATTTGTGTAACTGCAGAGATTGACTTTATTGGCCACTTTTTTAATTGTTCTAAAGCACAAACGACTTGTCTGAAGCAGAATCTTTAAGTATTGTAATTAACATGTTAGTCTGTAATTCTGGGAAACGAGCAATACATCTCTCCCCATGTGACATGTCGAAACCAGGGAAAATATGGTAAAAAGAAAAACAATTTTTTTCCTTGTATTCAGGGAAGGATTTTGTGATTTTTGTGATGGCGCCAAGGCCTGGAAATTAAGGTCATCTAGAAAGAAACAACAGTTCAGTTGTTCTTAAAAGCCCCAGTTCAATGTGAAGTGCCATTACATGTACAAAATGTCATCAAACTAACATTTGTCACATAGATAAAAATCTACCAGTCACTCAGATAAATTAGCCATTACGTTTGACAAATGTTTCTCAAATAATGTATGTATTCCCAGTTATAAATAACATGGAATACTGCTGAATGTCTGTACGATTTGTGACAGAGAGATGAGGTGAGAACAGTTTTAGATACTTCTTTAAGGTTTGAGTACATTTTCTGCAGAATATCTGTCACTTGCTAGCTTGAATCTGAATATTATTTTCAGTTTAAACTCTGAACAATATTCATGCATGTAAATTAAAAAAATTCCAAAACCAAGACATTTGGGATTAAATCTAACATTAAATAAATATTCTTGTGCAATGCTTCTGAATTCTTCTTTGTGAAACTGGCTCTTTTTGGTCAAAGTCGCGCGCAGTTGAATAAAACACAATGGTTTTGTCCAGCTATTAAACGTCAAAAATTGCAATGGTACATGTCTATGCATTAAATCCAACATTTATATATGTGTACTTTAGTCTACTTTTTTGATGAAGTATTAACAGTGAATGAGCTCTTGCCCTGTGTAAACGGAGCCCTCTGTGATCACAGTCAGAATGCACAACGGCTAACATCAGATAGTCATCTCATAATCTGAGAGAGCAAACCTGTGTTCCAGAATGTAAAGTAAAATCGCGGGATCACATAGATTTATTGGCAGAAAATACCAAATTAAATATGTAAAATTGAACCAATTGTACGAAAATTATTTTTATGATGCAAGTAGAATTTAAACTTGTTATGGTATGATAAATATTATCAAAATGTTTTAAAACTATTTCTCAGTTAACCATTTATCATTTCAATCATTATAATTCTGTTGGCTGCTATTTGGAGCGAAAACCGTGCATGTGTCTTTCTTTTTAGTTTTTGTTGAAAAAAAAAACATCACAGGTTACCAATTGCAGATTAATTTGTTTAACTCAATCTCTGTACTTGTTAAAGCTGCACTATGTAACGTTCCATTCATTTGTCCTGTCTAAAATTGTTTTTTATATACATGTTTTAACTGAACACAGGAATAATAGGTGGACAATTTCCAAAAATACACATTATTATTTTGTCCCTAATTTGTTGCTAGTTAGATATTGTGAAATGTCAATTTTGCTATTGTATTATTGTCCTTTTTTGTATTATTTAAGTTGATGTTTTCAACCCCTGGACCCAATATGCTAGTTCCTAACATTTACTAGTCCTAAAACATTGTTTTTGTATTTTTCTGTAGTTTTCAAAAAACGTACAAAGTGCAGGTTTAAATTATTGTTTATTTTTTCAGTAGTCCATTCGGACAACTACTACTACTATTCTACTTGTACGCCTATTATTTTTACTTGTCCCGGACAAGTGTTAATGTCAATCCCTGAACTGTACAATTATAGCTTTGTTTTATCACGGGCAGCATTATGGAGAAAATCTACATTTTTAAGTAGTTGTGTTTTATAACATCTGTTGTATTTTTTTTGCTGAATTCTATTCTCCCCATGTCAATTCCAGCTTGGTTTTCCCCAGTATTCATCACACATAACAACTGGATGTTCTGAGACCATACAAATGCTTCAACAACATTAGAATATCATGTTTAAGGGGGACAATATGGGAAATTTTGATTACGGCACAGTGGTAGTCTGCAAAATAAATACACACTGGAATTAAATAAATTGTCTGGAAATCACTCTGGCAGGCAATCATAAATTACTTTCTAGTTAACTTTTAATTAGGAAGGTTTTTGGGGAAGCTGTATCTACCAAACATGTTGGTGGTAATCCCGCTAAACAGAATGGAGTTGCAATCACCTGACCAATCAGAGAAATAACAGGGGAACAGTAAACAACCAAATCAGAGATATCTGGAGGATTTTAACCAATGAAGCTGGAATTCCCACTTGGATTGACGATAGTAAAAATGTGGATGCCTTAAAATGGCAATATACATGCTAGTCCTAAAACTGAAATCTCAATAATTGGCATACAGTACCAACTCTGCTTCAACAGGAACTTTGAGAATGAGTGTTTGTGTGCGTGCATATGATGTGTATGTATCAATGGAAACACTGATGTTTCTGGAACTTAAGTCTATCCCTATTACATGCCGCCAACTCTCTTTGGGCATTATCTCTCTCTCTTTCTCTCGCTCTCCCTCAACTTCCCCCATTAGACACAGCTCCAAGGTAAACTACATGCGCCTTCAACAAAGCTGACACCCCAATCTATGGAGTTCACATCCCCACCCTCTCACCCTCCCTCTCTTTATCCACCTCCACCATATTATCTCCACTGCGTGACAAGCCAGTAATGGAAAAATCACACTAAGCAAATGGTTCCTCTAATAACAATAAATTTCCTATAAAATTATGAGGGGCCCAAACCGTTTCCTTGCATCTATTTTGTCATGAATTCTAATTAGGGTGCTGTGGAGGCAGCGGGGAGGCGCCGAGTGCTGGGTCATCACGCCAGAGACGACGCTCGCTGCCTTGATTGATGGTGTGGCGCAGGGTCGGTCGGCCTAGCCTCCCTACGTTCTCTCTCTCTCCTCTTCTTCTTCAGCCTCCCTCTTTCTCTTTACAATTAATGGGCATCCTACCTAGCCCCTAATCATACCACACACACACACACACACACACACACACACACACACACACACACACACACACACACACACACACACACACACACACACACACACACACACACACACACACACACACACACACACACACACACAC
>JACXGM010040893.1:0-10364 GCA_016801145.1 Umbra pygmaea
CTGTAACACAGTCAGGCAGGTCTAATACTCTATACTGTAACACAGTCAGGCAGGTCTAATACTCTATACTGTAACACAGTCAGGCAGGTCTAATATTCTATACTGTAACACAGTCAGGCAGGTCTAATACTCTATACTGTAACCCAGTCAGGCAGGTCTAATACTCTATACTGTAACACAGTCAGGCAGGTCTAATACTCTATACTGTAACACAGTCAGGCAGGTCTAATACTCTATACTGTATCAAAGTCAGGCAGGTCTAATATTCTATACTGTAACACATTCAGGCAGGTCTAATACTCTATACTGTAACACAGTCAGGCAGGTCTAATATTCTATACTGTAACACAGTCAGGCAGGTCTATTACTCTATACTGTAACACAGTCAGGCAGGTCTAATACTCTATACTGTAACACATTCAGGCAGGTCTAATACTCTATACTGTAACACATTCAGGCAGGTCTTCATGTCTGTACTGGGACATACATTTAACCCCTTCTCTCCTGGTGGCCCTTCTCTTCCGGGATGGCCCTGCAAAACACAGAACAGACATATTATTATTATCCTTATATGAAGACATTATAAACGCTCATATTTCAATGTGTCTTTGACTATTTAGAGAAAAACATCCACAGATTCTCTTGATATACAGTAAAAAGCAGAATGAACTTAGTTATGTAAAGAAATAAAGAAGAGATGGATATGTAGACGTACACTAGTGTTTAAAAGTTGTAGAACATGCAGGAATCTTCATATGGCGACCTGGCCAATATAAAGTGCAATGGTGCAAGACTGTCATGGTTCCCTTTTGGATCCTGAAATGTCTGTTTTTTATCCCCCCTCTGTGTTTTTTTCCATATAGTTTCTACCCTGTGTGTATTGTTTTGGTTTAACTTCCCACTCTTTCAGTCACATGATCTAGTAACATGTTTCCATTATCCAATGACAGTCCTTCATTACCATGACAGCTGCACCCACTATTCCAATAAGCAGTGTTCAAAATTAGCACCATTTACCAGCCAAATGCTGGTAAAATATGCAGGTGGCTGGTAGATTTGCTTCACTCACCAGCCAAAAAAACAATAGTAATCTATTGAGTGGCTGGTAAAATTTGAACATTCACTCGCCATTTGGCTGGTGGATGAAAAAGTTAATTTTGAACCCTGCCAATAATCCCCTTTGTTAACACTTGTAGTTTATCAGGTATTGTCATTATGTACGTCTGTGTGCCAGTGTGTTGTATGTATTTGAGTATTTGGCCCCTCAAGGCTAATTTATTTTGCATGAGTGTAATTCACATTACAACTACATTTGTTTTATCCTGAACCCCTTAGCATGTGTCTCCTCACTACACTGCACCATGGATTCCCATACAAAGACAACATAAATTTACACATGAAATACACAAAAGTACAAAAAACAGACAGCAGCAAATGTCTATCACTGTTGGAAATTACAGTACTGATTTAAAATAAGTTATTCACATACAATGTCCAAGCAAAAGTAAAACACAAATGTAAATTCCTGGGTGTTTTAAACCATTTGACCAGTCGTCTATGTTTGATAAATCCTTTTATAAACGGATCCTACATTCATTAAATAGCTCTGGTTGAAATACTGCATTGGAGCACTTTCACAATGCCTTCTGTTACCCCCTGCTGGTGTAGAGGAGGCAGTGCACCCTGATGTTCAGAACAATCAGTAAGACAGTGGCACCCCAGAAATCTTTCATAGGGGTGGCCAAAAGGGGCCAGTGAAAATCTTGAGGTGGCACACCAAACCCAAAACTCACAACTGAATTTCAAGAACTATTTTTTGCTGTTGAAACTATATACTGCCCTACAACGTCAAAATACCTTAACTCGCCAGAGTGTAGAACTGGGAAAAATGACTATTTTTTTGTCCACCCGAATGAATTGTAAGCAGAATTTTGGAAATGTGGCAATTGTTATTTTTTATGAACTTAGTTATCTACATAAAAATCTTGAGCTTGACCTTTGACCCCTATGTTTTCACCAAACATTGCAGTTCAGTCCAAAAAGTTAAATCTTGGTCTCCTCTGACTATACATTTTTTTTGCCACATAGCATTAGAATCTTCCAAGTTTTGTTTTGCAAAAACCACAAACCCAGACTCTGTGTGGCCCTTTTTAAAGAGGCTTCTTTCTTGCCACCCTGCCATACAGGCAGAGCCGGTCCGACACATACATCAGAACCATTCTTCTGTCAACACTATTATGCCGGCAACACAACTCTTATTTTTTGTTTCAAAATAATAGTGCTTGTTTTAATTCATTGTAATAATCATTGTTAATTTATTGCATATAATGGGTGCATGTTTATGTATTGCTAAAATTAGTTTATTTCTGGATAAACCAGACTGTAGTGAATGTTTTCAAATGTAATCATCTTTTGAGATGAGACACTGAAAATATATTCAATCGAATTGTGTGTACAGCGTATTTGTTATGGTGTTATTAAAATGTTGTTATAAAAACATGTAAAAATGTTGCTATCAAATACTTTTATTGTTTCTTTACACAAAATGAAATTGCATTCGGTTACAATTCACTACCTTAATAATTAATTGACAATGATTACTGCAATGAATTAAAACAAGCACTATTATTTTGAAACAAAAACTAAGAGTTTGTGTTGCCGGCATAATATAATGTTGACAGAAGAACGGTTCTTGCATATCTGTCAGACCGGCTCTGCATACAGTAGAGGCCAGCTTTGTGTAAAGCTTGTGAGATGTGTTGTCACATTTACAGACCGACCAATCTCAGCCATAAGCACTTGTAAGTCCTTGAAAGTTGCCATTGACCAATTGGTAGCTTCCGTGATGAATCATCCAGCTCAGTATTCCAGTTTGGAGGGATTGCCCAATCAAAGCATGGTGTTGGTGATGCCTTACACTTTCCTTTGCTTAATAATGCTCTGAACGGTACTCAGAGGGATAGTTAAAGCCTTTGAAATCTTTTTGTATCCTTCTCCTAACTTGTGCCTTTCCCACAACTTTGTCCCGGAGCCCTTTTGAAAGCACCTTTCCAACCATGCTGTATTATTTGCATTGCCATGCACTACTAGTAAATTGGTTTAACTGACATGACAAATGTACACTCAGATGACATTTATCAAACAAAATAGTTTTGCAACCCATTTATTGAGTGCAATGTTTGCTGATGCAATGAATAGTAAAGGATACACGACTCGTGTTTTGCATTGAATTGGATGAATGTCAGAGTGGGATACTCAAGAAAAACTCTTGTTTTAGATTTAAACTTCTCAGAGGACATTTTTTGCAATGGATTATTATCAGGTTACAAGAAAAGGTTGTTATCTGTTTTATTGTAATTTATTATTGCTTAGCTGACACTGACTAGCCTGTGTGACACAATAAAAGCATTAATTGCACAAGATATATGAGTAATATACTTATAGCTGCCAAGACATCTAGTCATTTGTTTCCAATGCTTTGTTTGCATTCTGATCACATATGGGAACAGTTACATTTTATTTGTCGAGTAGTTAGCCTGCACTAGCTAGCTAGTTAACTAATTATTTTAGTACATTGCCTATCTATCTATCTATCTTTCTTGTAGCCTAATCTTTCTGACATCTTGGTTTCTGTGTTTCAAAGCCATCAAATGGCTCAGTGGTTAGGGAGTCTGTCTTGTAGTTGTAAGGTTGCCAGTTCTATTCCTGACTGAGCAAATGTAATTCTGTCCTTGAGCAAGGCACTTTACCCTAAGTTGCTCCGGGGGGGATGTATCCTGCATTTACTGTAAGTGGCTCTTGATAAAAGCGTCCACTAAATGACTCAAATGTAAATGTAAAATGTCTCCACCAACATTTTCCCTCGAGAGCAATGGGCCATTCTTAAAAGCTAGATGTAACATTAGTAACAACAGCTACTGCAACATAATTAGCTATAAAATGTATTCAAGCTACTGTGTGTGTGTGTAAAAAATGCTTTAATGACAGATATTAAATCATAGGCATAACACTTTAAACCTAGCGCAGCAAAATAAAGCAGAGAATCTTAACTCAATATGAGCGTTCCGGAGTGCAGAGAAACAAACACAAAGAACCGTAACTGATGTTATGGGATTGTGCCTTGGCTTCTCTATTGCTTTGGTGGTTACGGCCAAGACAACCCACCACTTTCTCCAAAATAACAACTGAATCGACTCCAGATATTTGTTTACACAATAAAGCAGGTCCATAAACTTTATGTTTTAAAAAGGTGGGCCTTTGGTGTCGCCCCTGCAGTGAGGAAGAATCAAGTGGATGTACTTACCGATGGACCATCGATACCAGAGAGTCCCTGCATGCCAAACTTTCCCTGTGGACCCTGTGGGCAGATAGAGACAGTTCATAACCAACACAAACAAATGGCCTTATTTCTGGTAAATATCTTCCTATAATAATGTCCTGTTGGCTTGCTAAACTCTTGCGCAAAAGATCCAAGAGGATACTTTGGCTATCCCTATTAGAACAAACTTCATGGTTTCTGGAACTTTTTGGTAGCATGTTGAATCTATTTGGGTTCCCATGTAGAACCCTAAGTGGTAACAGTTGTAAAGGGAACCAAAAGTGGTTCAAACCGAAACCAAATATGGGTCCTTCAAAGGGCTCTCCAGTAGGAACAAATTAACATATTTAGGAACTTTCCAGGGAGAACCTGCTTTTTCTCACTGTGTGAAATAGGTCATTGAGTGTTTGGGATGGGGTACAATATTACTGCCAACCAGCTTCCCTTGGGGATGAAGATAAGAAACTTTTTCACTATGTAATATTTCGATAGATTTCCGCAACATTTTTGAGTTCGCTCAAGCTGAGCTCGGGACGAGACACAATTCTAGTGTGTAAACTTGCGAGTCTCTGTCGAAATCCATGCGAGTCTCTGTCGAAATCCACGTGACCTTCGGGGGTAGCGCAAAAGACAACTTTGAAAAATCCCACCTAGGGCTTTGCTAACAGCCTATGTGTACTGCAAGGGAATCCTTCATGTGTAAGTCAATGGGCTGGGCTGGTCTCTGAGCGGGGTGCTCAGGCACCCAGCCCAAAACGTCTTGAATGACACACCCACAAATGTGCGACTGCAGTCTGGTTCCATGATGGCTTAAATACAAACAGTGTCGAAATGATTTTGTCTCGGCTTGAGCGAATTTGAGAATCTATTGGTTTGTGAATTTGACATAATATAGATCAAGTGGTCAAGGCGACGAAAACAGACACATGGTGCTTACCTTCTCTCCTGGTAGGCCGATGGGACCCTGAGCACCTGGCAAACCCTGGAACCCAACAAGACACCAGCTTTAACATTAGATAGTGAGGTGACCGGGGATCACCATGACAGTTTGGGTGTGTGTCATTGTGTGTCATTGTGTGTCAATGTGTGTCGGTGTTTGTTGAGTGAAAGAGAGAGAGCAATCTGCTGAGGCTGTGTTCATCAAAACTGTGTTTTTTCATTTTACGCCGCTAGGAGGTACCTGTAATCCAGGATTCCCTTGTTGACCGTGGGGCCCTGTCTCTCCTGGAGGTCCCTGGGAAAGAACAATACATTTCACACACACTTTCTACGGAAAGAATCTCTGGTCACATGGTCACAAAACCCTGGTCACATGGTCACAAACACTGGTCACATGATCACAAACCCTGGTCACATGGTCACAAACCCTGGTCACATGGTCACAAACCCTGGACACATGGTCACAAACCCTGGTCACATGGTCACAAAACCCTGGTCACATGGTCACAAACACTGGTCACATGGTCACAAACCCTGGACACATGGTCACAAACACTGGTCGCATGGTCACAAACACTGGTCACATGGTCACAAACCCTGGTCACATTGTCACAAACCCTGGTCACATGGTCACAAACCCTGGTCACATGGTCACAAAACCCTGGTCACATGGTCACATCTCCTTTTAAACAAGGTCATGGGATGCTATTCCACTGTGGTCAAAGTTATTTTGGTGGTGTTATCTTTAATCAATGCAATTACAGTTATCTTTAATCAATTGTATTATAATAGATAGATAATTATATTAAAGTCATGAACATTCTTAGTTCAGTTCAAATACTGACCTGGTTGCCCTTTGACCCTTGCACTCCATCCACACCTGTAATACCCTAGCATAGAAAGAGACGTGGGGTTAAATCAAGCCCACCAGGCCCAACCATCATCAGACGAAAAGGCAGTGTAATATCTGATCAGTGTCCAGTGGAAGGTGAGGGTGGGATGCTGACTTACTGGTTGGCCAGGAGGGCCTGGAGAGCCTCTAGGTCCCACAAGGCCTCTGGGTCCCTGGAGTCAAACACAGACTGCAAGTCAGCCACAGCTTAATCATGCATCCGTATGGGCTTTTCTCAGAGACATTGTAAGTCTGCTTGACCTTGCAATGCGTGCGTGTTTCTGTGCGGGCGTGTAAATGTATGCATATGTATGTGCACATCTGTCTAACTAAGGAAGAGCAAGTTAATGAGCTTGTGTGCACACATGCAAACGTGTGTGTGTGTGAGCATAGATGAAGCGCAATGGGTAGCTTGTGCTTGTGTCCCTGCGTGTTGCTGTCAGCCCTCTCTGTACGTCGGCCAAGCCACCTGTTCCAAAGCCACATCTGTGATCTCCCGGGAAGCGATTGATATGGAAATATAATCATTCAAGCCAGGATTTCATCTCTCCCCTCTCTCCCTGGCTCTTATCTCATCCACCACCCACTGAATTTCTATCTCACATTTATCTACCTGCACCCCCCCTTCTCCCTCTCTCTCTCATCCAAACCCCCGACTCCTCTGTTTCCTTTAGTCTCTGTAGCTGAAAACAGCCTTCCCATCGTGTCATATAGCACTCTGTTTGTCTGGCGGATCCATTTAGAGGCAGTTTCTCAAAGGGCCTCATCTCACCTGCTGGGATAAAGACTGAGACTGAGTCATGGCACAATCAGCCTGGACACACTGCCCAGATGTAACCACCCGGGGGGGGTTGGTGTGTGCGTGTGCGTGTTACTCACAGGTTCACCTGGCTGTCCACTGGGCCCCGCGGGTCCATCTAAACCCTAAAAATGACACCAACAGAACGAGTCAACAGAGACCATAAATACCCTGCTGTCTTAGTGTGCCTCAGTCTTCCTCCAGGCAGAGGTACATGTTAAACACAGCAACACACTCAAACACGATGTATCCACGCTTTCAAACTAACAAGACGCTAGAATGACAGACTGACAGAGATGTTTTCCAAATTCAAGGCTTTTCCATTTCATCTTAATGGATAATTCTCTGCAGAATACCTAGTTGTTAGAGAAATGGACCAGGTACCGAAAGGTGTTTGTTCAGTCGACAACATGAAACATTATGTCATTGTGTTTTTCAGTAAGCTTTATTTCACACTGATTGTGAATGTTGGGTGTGGTCTTTCTTTAAGAGGGTGTTGGGTGTGGTCTTTGTTGATGTGGGTGTTGGGTATGGTCTTTGTTGAAGAGGGTGTTGGGTGTGGTCTTTGTTAAAAGGGGTGTTGGGTATGGTCTTTGTTGAAGAGGGTGTTGGGTGGGGTGTTTGTTGAAGTGGGTGTTGGGTATGTCTTTGTTGAAGTGGGTGTTGGGTGTGGTCTTTGTTGAAGTGGGTGTTGGGTGTGGTCTTTGTTGAAGTGGGTGTTGGGTATGGTCTTTCTTGAAGTGGGTGTTGGGTATGTCTTTGATGAAGGTGGAGTTGGGTATGTCTTTGTTGAAGGTGGTGTTGGGTGTGGTCTTTGTTGACGTGGGTGTTGGGTATGTCTTTGTTAAAGGGGGTGTTAGGTGTGGTCTTTGTTAAAAGGGGTGTTGGGTATGATCTTTGTTGAAGTGGGTGTTGGGTATGTCTTTGTTGAAGTGGGTGTTGGGTATGTCTTTGTTAAAGTGGGTGTTGGGTATGGTCTTTGTTAAAAGAGGTGTTGGGTGTGGTCTTTCTTGAAGGGGTTGTTGGGTATGGTCTTTGTTGAAGGAGGTGTTGGGTGTGGTCTTTTGTTGAAGGGAGTGTTGGGTGTTGGTCTTTGTTGAAGGGGGTGTTGGGTATGGTCTTTGTTGAAGGGAATGTTGGGTGTGGTCTTTGTTGAAGGGGGTGTTGGGTATGGTCTTTGTTGAAGGGAGTGTTGGGTATGGTCTTTCTTGAAGGGGTTGTTGGGTATGGTGTTTGTTGAAGGAGGTGTTGGGTATGGTCTTTGTTAGAGGTGTTGGGTGTGGTGTTTGTTAAACAGGTTGTTGGCTGTGGTCTTTGTTGAAGGTGGTGTTGGGTGTGGTCTTTCTTAAAGGGGGTGGTGGGTGCAGTGTTTGTTAAAAGGGGTGATGGGTGTGGTCTTTGTTGAAGGTGGTGTTGGGTGTGGACTTTGTTAAAAGAGGTGTTGGGTGTGGTCTTTCTTGAAGGGGTTGTTGGGTGTGGTGTTTGTTAAAAGGGGTGATGGATGTGGTCTTTGTTGAAGGGGGTGTTGGGTGTGGTCTTTGTTGAAGTGGATGTTGGGTGTGGTTTTTGTTGAAGGGAGTGTTGGGTGTTGGTCTTTGTTGAAGGGGGTGTTGGGTATGGTCTTTGTTGAAGGGAATGTTGGGTGTGGTCTTTGTTGAAGGGGGTGTTGGGTATGGTCTTTGTTGAAGGGAATGTTGGGTATGGTCTTTGTTGAACGGAATGTTGGGTGTGGTCTTTGTTGAAGGGGGTGTGGTCTTTGTTGAAGGGGTCCTGTAATAACAGTTGCACTGTACCTTTTCTCCTGGCTCTCCGACAGGCCCATGAGGTCCAGGCTTCCCTCTGTCCCCCTGAGTGGTGATAGATTATGTACTGTGTCAGCCAGGTTTGAGCACTCAATGAACAATGTTATTAAACGCATCATAAAAACCAGAATATTGCTTTTGGTGGCCAGTCAAACATGCCTCTGAATGTAAATGTCAAGCATGCTTTCGGTGTTAGAAGACACAGTAGATGCTCATGCTCACTCACTCTGTGGCCCTTGTTACCGGGGAGACCTGGCAGTCCATCAAAGCCTCTATCACCCTAGAGATACCAAGACCAAAACGTAAATACATAACAAACACACGCACATAAATACACAAACACACATTTTTCTTTTCTATCTAATACTTATTCCTAATACATAAATCGTATACATTATACTTATCTCCTAACCTAGGTAACCTAACCTTTATGGCTAAAATATACCTAACTCTAATCTCAAAACCTAAACCTAACCAGTAATGCCTAAAATCAATCCCAATTCTAACATTAATTGTAACCCCTAAACAGTATTTTTCTAGTGGGGCTTGTTATGTGGAGACTGATTTTCCAGGTTTTATTCTCGTTGTGTACACATACAGATACATCCATAAATAATCAGACAGTGACTAAGCTATTATCGTTTCAGCTGTCAACCACAGCATATTAGAGTTAAAATTCAACATGAACATGACCTCAACGTTCAGACTGTCAGCTTAAACTTTTGAGGGTATTTACATGCAAATTGGTTAAACGATGTAGGAATTACAACCCTGTGGTACCCCCATTTTTAAGGGTCCAAAAGTATGTTATCACAGAGACGGCAAAAACATTAGTTGAACCAAAACCAACTATTTTGTAGACTCTTAAAAAGAAAGAAGAACTGTTGAGGTCGAGAACTAAAAAAGGCCAGAAAGACAAAGCTACAGTATGTAATTCACCCAATTGGATGTGAATACTGTCAAATTACAGCCGACACTGCACTTTAAGCTCATATTCATATTTTAATTGCATTTCCAATATGCTGTGGTAAAAATAGTGACTTAAAAAAATGATATAATAATGACAAATATTTATGAACTCTCACCGCATTACGTAGACGTAGGGCTATTAAAATGTGAAATTTTGTACGTATTGAATTGCCGTTCTGCGGCTATATTTCCAAGAATAGACCAATAGGTTACAATTTATAATAATTGGGGAACGTTTAGTACGGGCATATCATGCTAGCTTATTGAAGTTAAGATTAGGGATAAAATGAGGTTAAGGTTAGGGTTACATTAAGGTAATCTACTGTGTTTACATTTCGGAAACTGTACATACACACACATACATACATCTACCTACACACACAAATACAGACACACACACACACACACACACACACACACACACACACACACACACACACACACACACACACACACACACACACACGTATACAGGATGGAGATGCTCCACCTATCATGCAATGTATCTCAAGTTCCATCTGGGATTGGGAACATATTGTGTGTGTGTTTGGATGTGTGTGTGTAACTGTGTAACTGTGTGTGTAACTGTGTAACTGTGTAACTCTGTAACTGTGTAACTCTGTGTGTGTGTGTGTGTGTGTGTGT
>JACXGM010040894.1:0-10308 GCA_016801145.1 Umbra pygmaea
GCCCCCCCCCCCCCACACACACACACACACAAATTCCCACAGACTCACTCCAAAATCTGGTGGCAAGCCTTCTCAGACAAGTGGCAGCAGTTGTAGCCTCAAAAGACGGGCCCACTCCATAGTACCGTAATGCCCATGGCTTTGGATTGGGATCTCCAACAGGCTAGTGGGTGTGATGGTTAGGTGCCCACATACCATTGCTATGAAGTGAAAGTTAGGAGTATTGAAATCTTACCCTACGAGGTCTGAAGCCTGCTGGTTTTCTTTTCTACCTCATCAATAATTGCACGCACCTGGTGTACCAGCTCTAACTAATCCCTAGATTAGAGGGTTGCAATGAAACTGTGTGGAACTGGCTTTGATGTCCAGATTTGGTGATGAGGAATATTGTAGGATATTAATTTACACTAGCGTTCAAGTCACCTTGCTATTTTCATGTGTTTTGATTGAAATTTGATTGAAAATACCTTTATTGACAAAGGTGGCATTAATGTGATTAATTACAGATGAGTTAAAGAATTTCATCATTATGAAACTGAAGTATTGGCTGCTGAATATGTCGTTATATGTGGAGTTCGAACAGTGATAGACATTTGCCACATTAGTGATGTTTTATATACAGTGGGTGCCAAAATAACTGGCACCTATGACTGGCAATGCACAAATGATACTTTAAGAAATATAAACAATACAATTAGAGAAACTCAAAATACTGAGTTACTGTGAGAAATACTGTAATTTATTAATGTGTCAATGGAACCTACCAAAATCATTTATTTATTGAATTATTAATCAATGTCCTCAAAATCCAGGATTCTCAATCAAATCTTGTAAGTGAAATCTACCAAATTTAAACCAGAAATTAAATTCAATTTATTTAAGTTAATCTTAAATTTTAAACAACTACAGTTGTGGTAGATGTTTTTGAATGAAACATACTAATTTTCACTAAGTCTGCTATCTCAATGTTGAGGATGGCAATTTGCATATTCTCCAGAATGTCATTAAGAGTCATCAGATGAATTCAAAGTCCCTCTTTGCCATGAAAATGAACTTAATCCCCAAAAAACATTTCCACTGTGTTTCATCCTTGCCACAAAATGACCAGCTGCCATCATATCTTTGAGTGTGTCATTAACATAGGTGAGAGTTTTGACAAGGACAAGGCTGGAATCAATCTCTGTCATGCTGAAGGAGTTAGAATAACAGACTGGAAGCTTTAAAACAAGGGTGGTGCTTGTAATCATTTTTCTTCCTCGGTCGAACATGGTTGCCTGCAAGGAAACACGTGCCATCATCATTGCTTTGCACAAAAGGGCTTCACAGGCAAGGATATTGCTTCTAGTAAGATTAAACTTAAATTAACCATTTAATCAGATCATCAACACGTCAAGGAAAGAGGTTCAGTTGTTGTAAAGAAGGCATTGGGGAACCCAAGAAAGTCCAGCAAGCCCCAGGACCGTCTCCAAAAGTTGGAGTTCAAGAAGGGCTGCAAAGTAGCCACTTCTCTCCAGGAAAAACCTCAGGGACAGACTGATATTCTGCAAAAGGTACAAGTATCGGACTGCTGAGGACTGGGGTAGTCAATTTCTCTGATGAATCCTCTTTCCGATTGATTGGGCCATCCAGAAAACAAGGTGAGCACTACCATCAGGCCTGTGTCATGTCAACAGTAAAGCATCCTGAGACCATTCATGTGTGGGGTTGCTTTTCAGCCAAGGGAGTGGGCTCCCTCACAATTTTGCCTAAGAACACAGCCATGAATAAAGAATGGTACCAACACATCCTCCGGGAGCAACTTCTCTTAACCATCCAAGAACAGTTTGGTGACGACCAATGCCTTTTCCAACATGGAGCAACTTGCCATAAGGCAAAAGTGATAACCAGGTGGCTCGGGGAACAAAACATCAACATTTATGTCCATGGCCAGGAAACACTCCAGACCTTAATCCCATTGAGAACGTGTGGTCGATTCTCAAGAGGTGGATGGACAAACCAAAACACACAAATTCTGATAAACTCCAACCGTTGATCATGCAAGAATGGGCTGCCATTAGTCAGGATGTGGCCCAGAAGTTAACAGCATGCCAGGGCGGATTGCAAAGTTCTTGAAAAAGAAGTTTCAACACTGCAAATATTGACTCTTTGCAACTTAATGTAATTATAATTAAAGCATTTGACCCTTATGGAATGCTTGTAATTATACTTCAGTATATCGTAGTAATACTGACAAAAAGATCTAAGAACACTGACGCAGCAACATTTTTGGAGACCAATACTTGTGACATTCTCAGAACTTTTGACCACAACTGTATATTGAGGCATTACATCACTTCATGTTTCACTAGGGTATAAAAATAAGTAACACCCATGCAATATCCCTTTGTCATCCAACACCATGAAGAAAACAAAAGAACTAGCAAATTAAAAGCGACAGATGGTCGTAGACCTTCATGAATCTGATAATGAATACAAGAAGATCCACCAACGATCAAGTATAGCACTGATACAGCATCACCATTTTTGGCGTCATACCCACAGTGTAATATGGTTGGTCAGTGATGTTTTGGGGCTGTTTAAGCTGAAGTTTTTCAATTTAAGTCAATTGATGGCATAATGAATTCCACCAAGTATCAGGTAGTTTTGCCTGACAATCTGGTTGCCACTGCCAGAAGGCTGGGACTTGGCCGTAGGTGGACTTTCCAACAAGACAATAACCCAAAACATACCTCAATGACCACACAGAAATGGTTCCATGACAACAATCAATGTTCCGCCATTGCCGTCTTAGTTGCCGGACCTCAATCTAACTGTGCCCCACTGGCCCAAAAGTTTAGAATTGGGATGTGACAAATTGACAATTTTCCTTAACGTTTAAACAGGCATTTGTCTATAAATGTTCTGGTAAATCAATAAGGAAAAAAATATGTAAGAAACTCGCATGACTCGCCAACTACAGTTTGTGGCATCAAATCATCAATGGTCACTGGAAGTAGAAATAACAGAACTAAATTGTAGCTATACGAAAGACAGGATACAGGATCAAACAGGTAAGCTTGGTATTTGGCAATAATGAGTTAACGGAACAAAAAATGCACAGGTTAAAAGTGAAAAATTTTACACCCAAATGAAATGAGCTCTCTGTTCTGCCACCTCTGGGCTCCTGGCTGTCCCACGGCTTCAGGAAGTCAGTTCCCGATTCAAGCAGTCAACTCTTCCCTGTCCCATCTTAAGGAAACATCTGAAAACCTTCCTCTTCAATAAGTAGTTGAATTCCACCTCCTGATGTTTAAAATGTTTCTGTTTATTTTGACAACTTTTCTGGCACTCTTTTAGCCCGTTTAAAATATTGAATGCCCTTACTACCTAGTTTCTTTTAAATGCATGCACTAAGAACGTCTGCTAAATTACGTAAATTAAAGATGTTAAGTGTTGTATTCTTAATAGCCATCACTAGCTGTAGCTATCATGCTTACTGATCCTCTGTTTGATCTAACAATAACTACTACAGTAGCTCTGTACGGTAATTAGACAATCAATAGCAACCAATACGTTCCTACCTGCGTGGCTCGGCACACACGCACCCGCTCTTGCCTGGTTCTGCTACTGTAAAGAAACTACAATACAGTAGTTTCCAAAATATTTGTTTACAGCACTTTTGTGTTACGTATGCAGCAGCATAGCGCCCTATATTTCACTGCTGGTTTGCTGTTAAAGCTAAGCAGGGTCGGTCCTGGTCTGCTCCTGGCTAGAAGACCAAAGGTGCTGGAAGTGGTGTTGGAGGGCCAGTAGGGGGCACTCTTCCCTCTGGTCTAAAGATCATTCCCAATGCCCCAGGGCAGTGGCAGGGACATCGGCCCTGGGTAGGGTGCCATTTTTCGGATGGGATGTTACCGTTGTCCTGACCCCATGTTCACTAAATTTACAATGGCACTATTCGTTAGAGTAGGAGTGTTAACCCCGGTGTCCTGGACACGTTTTTTAATCTGGCCCTCACACCATCATGGCAACCTAATCATCCCCAGCTTTCAATTGGCTCATTCATCCCCTCTCCTCCCCCCACTTCTCCCCAGGCTGTTTCTGCAAATCAGAATCTGTTCTCAGTGAACTTGCCTGGTAAAATAACAGTAAACATAGTAAGGTAGTGGATGTTTTTTTGATCATCAGTACACCTTAGTTGGTGATAACTGTACCATTATATACATTTTTTGTGAATATATATGTATGTATATATATATATATATATATAAGGAACTATTCTTAACGTTTAGGGTAACAAAAGGTTCAAACGTTTTTACACTCACGCCTAGTTGATAACAACTGTTCTAGAGCATCCAATCTAACCTTCTCCTCTGTGCTTCTCCAGGGTGACGCGCGGGGCCAGCTGGTGTCAGAGCGGTTGGGTCTCGGCCATAACCTGGACCTCTCAGACACCATGGTTCAGCACAAGCTGGACGAAATCAAGGAGCAGATCCGCCGCGAGATCCGCAAGGAGCTGAAGATCAAGGAGGGTGCGGAGAACCTGCGCAAGGTCACCACGGACAAGAAGAGCCTGGCCTACGTCGACAACATGCTGAAGCAGTCCAACAAGAAGGTGGAGGAGCTTCACCAGGAGCTCCAGGAGCTCAACGCCCACATCGTGGTTAAAGACCCGGACGAACTGCTAGGTAGGGTCTTGCGCACTGGACGTGGCAGAAAGTATGGTTGCAAAACTCTGAGGACCTTCTTAGGTTTGTCAGAAATCCCAGTTGGAGTGCTACTGCTTATTCCCTCCGGATTTCGGGAATTCTCAACAGGGATTTCTAGAAAACCTGGGAACTTAAGGTGATGCACTGTATATAAAACTGTTTTTTAATGAGGTAGCTATAACATTATTTACTGACCTATCTCTCTTTCCGCTTCCCCTGGCTTTTATCCAGTTTCATTTCACATGGTGGTTAATGACCCTTTCAAACTGCTAGGAACTGCCTGGTCCACTGGGTTTTTTGAGGTGAATTGAAAATGTACCCAGGGTCAGGTGTACAATTCCTTGACACACAGGTGCACAACAGATGATTTAGTGCATAATTTCACACTTGGCAGCGGTGACATACAGTTTGTGACGAATGCATTTGTGACAAACGCACAGAATACCAAAGTAGGACCTGAACACAATGAACTCTTTGTTGTGGTGACTCATCATCCAGGAGCCGAGACCGATACATTCCACATTCCTTATTGTGTTACAAAAAGTCTCCGTTAGTTACTTTCGAGGTTGTTGAAACCTGCTGCTATGAATTTGTCAACAACAACAGTTTTATTTTTTACATGTTAATGCAACAGGGCTGATTTAGATATTATGTTGTCACAGTGAATAGTTTCTTGTTGATACTTGGTTAGAATGTGAGAAGGGCTGGAATTGTCTGCCGCTTTTACAAGACGTTGGACACGGGGGCTTTCTCTGTGTAATGGTTTTAGGAACTAATGTAGTCTGAGTCGGTGTTGACCCCTGATGAGAAGGAGCTCGCTGAGTCATGGTCAGTGGAATGTAGCAGGGCGTTACTGAGCCGGCTGCTGACCTCAGAACATCCTTTTGTCAGCCAAGTTTTAGAGCACGGGGGACGGGGGAGCTGTTGTTCTTTGACTTCTGGTCAGCTTCCCCTCTTAACACCTGACCCATAACCAGCAGTAAAGCAAAACACCGGTCGTGGGTCGGTTGTTAAGTGATGGGGATATAACTGTGTATTTGTAGCTGATCTGGGATCAGGCATTGGGCGGGGGGGTTCCCTTCCAGCGCTGCTGGAATAACATCATCCTGCTTGCTGTTTATTGGCTGTGTGGAGGAGAAGGCCCTTGACTGAGTAGCTGGCCCTCGGCATGGCCCGCCCCCTCTCTTCTAAAAGAAAGGCCTAGCTTACAGGTGCCTGCTCAAACACAGATGTTTTTTGAGAGTGCTTTCGTAACTGCACAAATACCGTACAGTAGCAAAGTATCCATTTCTTTTGTATTCATGCCGTTTTCTAACTGCTGTGTATACGTTCAAAACAGTGGCCTCTAGGAGAGCCGGATGCCTGGGTTTTTACAACTTCAGAGTGACGTGTCCAGACATCGTTGATGGATGATTTAATCGTCTTTTAATTGATGGAAGTGGCAAATGAGCTAAGGGCACGAAGAGGTACATTGGCAAGAGTAATTAAATGTATTAACACACATTAAATTATTTAAAAAATGTGAAAACTGTATATTCCCAACGTGTTATAAAGCGTATTTGGAGACTGACAAGTAGCCCTTTCTGTGTATTCTTACATTAACGTAATTTAGCAGATGCTCTTATCCAGAGAGACTTACAGTAAGTACAGGGACATCCCCTGGACCAACTTAGGGTAAAGTGCCTTGCTCAAGAACACAACGACATTTGGACTACGACATTTGGACTACAAAAAATGTAACATAAATATAATAATTTGATGAAAGACGGGGGCTGAAGCCTCTCTAAATTGGGTCTGAAATCACCTGTGGTCCCTAGATCGCTACCTTTCAGTGTGTGTTTTTTATAAATAACCTAATTATCAAGCAGCTAATTGTTTAGTTGTAGATCCAGGAACAGGCCCGTGGGACCCTTCCCCACAATTTTGGGCTAGATGAGTAATTCATTTTTTGTGCATAATCCAAAATTAAGAATCACCATCATACCTGAGTTGGCTGTGAATTTTCCAGTTTTCCAATTCTGTACGTTTTTGCACTGGCCCCTCATGGGAATTGAACCCACAACCTGTGTAAGAAACACCATTCTCTGTGCCAGAGTTGGTGTAGTGGTCTAACCTCCTGAGCACGCATCTCCCCTGGCAATGGGGGTGTTTGAGCCCCAACTCGGCCCCCTCTCTGTCTCCCTCTACCTGTCTTGCTGGCTTCTGCTTTTTACTGTACTGTCAATTAAAAAATAATTTAATTTAATAATTAATAATTCCCCAAACAACGTGTTCTTACCAATTGAGCTACACCTACAAATATAAATGAAAGGTTACACGAGGAGCTGTCTGAAATCATGCATACAAATTGTCACCCAGCCAACACAGAAATCAGTCAGGCAGGTTTTGTCCCCAACCTGTGTGAAGAAGGGAGCATTGAGTCTCTCAGCACTTGTTTTGTATGTGAGGGGGAGTGAGTTTAGCAGTCATTCAAGCCCAGGCACGAAGTGCAGTGAGCTCATAACTCAGCACCGCAGTTTTACTGTAATTTCCGATGACATTGGCATTATTGACTGAAAGGATAGTGGACACTGTGTTTTACTGAATTGATTCAGCTTTCGTACATGTTATAGCTTCGGCTCTGCATTAGAAGTAACCCAGCTTCAGTAGATGGTATAGAGTGGGAAGAACAAGTATTTGATACACTGCCGATTTTGCAGGTTTTCCTACTTACAAAGCATGTAGAGGTCTGTAATCTGTAATTTCAGGTACACTTAGGTACATAGAGACAGAATCAAAACAAAATCCAGAATATCAAATTGTATGATTTTTAAATAATTAATTTGTATTTTATTGCATAACAAGTATTTGATCACCTACCAACAAGTAAGAATTCCAGCTCTCACAGACCTGTTTTTCTTTAAGAAGCCCTCCTGTTCTCCACTCATTACCTGTATTAACTGCACCTGTTTGAACTCATTACCTGTATAAAAGACACCTGTCCACACACTTAATCAAACAGACTCCAACCTCTCCAGAATGGCCAAGACAAGAGAGCTGTGTAAGGACATCAGGGTTAAAATTGTAGACCTGCACAAGGCTGGGATAAGCTACAGGACAATAGGCAAGCAGCTTGGTGAGAATGCAACAACTGTTGGCGCAGTTATAAGAAAATGGAAGAAGTTCAAGATGACAGTCAATCTCCTTCGAGCTGGGGCTACATGCAAGATCTCACCTCTTGGGGAATCAATGATCATGAGGAAGGTGGGGGATCAGCCCAGAACTACACGGCAGGACATGGTCAATGCCCTGAAGAGAGGTGGGACACCACTCTTAATGAAAACCATTAGTAACACACTACGCCGTCATGGATGTAAATCCTGCATCGCATGCAAGGTCCCCTTGCTCAAGCCAGCACATATCCAGGCTCGTCTGATGTTTTCCAGTGATTATCTGGATGATCCAGAGGAGGAATGGGAGAAGGTCATGTGGTCTGATTAGACCATAAAGCTCTAATTTTGTCATAACTCCACTCGCCGTGTTTAGAGGAAGAAGAAGGATAAGTACAACCCCAAGAACACCATCCCAACCGTGAAGCATGGAGGTGGAAACATCATTCTTTGGGGATGATTTTCTGCAAAGGGGACAGGAGAACTGCACCATATTGAGGGGAGAATGGATGGGGCCATGTCAAGAGATCTTGGCCAACAACCTCCTTCCCTCAGTAAGAGCATTGAACGACCTGAAACACACAGCCAGGGCAACTAAGGAGTGGCTCCGTAAGAAGCATCTCAAGGTCCTGGAGTGGCCTAGCCGGTCACCAGACCTGAACCCAATAGAAAATCTTTGGAGGGAGCTGAAAGTCCGTATTGCATAGCGACAGCCCCAAAACCTGAAGGAACTGGAAAAGGTCTGTATGGAGGAGTGGGCCAAAATCTCTGCTGCAGTGTGTGCAAACCTGGTCAAGAACTACAGGAAACGTATAAGCTCTGTAATTGCAAACAAAGGTTTCTGTACCAAATATTGAGTTTCTTTTTTTCTGAAGTTTTGCTTTTCTGATGTATCAAATAATTGTGTCATGCAATAAAATCTGGACTTTTCATACAGTTGAAGTGTACCTATGATAAAAATGACAGACCTCTAAATAGTTTGTTAGTAGGAAAACCTGCAAAATCGGCTGTGTATGAAATACTTGTTCTCTCCACTGTAGCTACGGCCCTGCACCAGCAGTAACCCAGCTTCAGTAGATGTTTTCTATTGCCCTGCATCAGCAGTAACCCAGCTTCAGTACATGTTATCTATGGCCCTGCATCAGCAGTAACCCAGCTTCAGTACATGTTATCTACGGCCCTGCATCAGCAGTAACCCAGCTTCAGTACATGTTATCTACGGCCCTGCACCAGCAGTAACCCAGCTTCAGTACATGTTATCTACGGCCCTGCATCAGCAGTAACCCAGCTTCAGTACATGTTATCTACGGCCCTGCACCAGCAGTAACCCAGCTTCAGTACATGTTGTAGCTACGGCCCTGCACCAGCAGTAACCCAGCTTCAGTACATGTTATACAGGGTTCAACATTAACGATGGCCCGGGGCCAGTAAGAACTAACGTCGGGCCAGTAAACAAAGATAGTCACTTGCCCGTTCGGGCCAGTGCTCAATTTTGCCATTTAAATTAATAGTCTTGTATTAAAACGTTTGTCCGTAATATTTGTCCCTCGCCTGCTTTATTTTCGCTTATCTCAAGTTAAAATCTATGTCTGTCATATGCGGTTCTTTCTCCCTCCTCGGTTAGGTCGTCTTTTTGAACAATAATATTTGAATGCTTGTCTGTTTTAACCAATCAAAATTTTGTATGCATAGTGCAGGACCCAAACGAATGTGATCCTTTAATCGAAAGAATCGTTTTTGTTGGTTGAAAATTAACGTATTGAGCACCAATAAAATAAGTTATTATACTGTGGACATTTGCTAAATATAGGTGTTTTCGGTAAAATAGTTTTAATACTTCCGATCTTTTTAGGAATCAAACAAGGGCAAATAAACAAAAGAGATTTGACTGCGTTTTTTCAAAGCTTAATGAAGCAGCCAATCAGAGGCTTTCTTATTAGAAATCACCTTCCCTCGCTAAATGATGCAGCCAGCTCGTGGCAATATACGTTCACGTTGTCGTTGATTACGGAACAATTACGAACATTAAATGTGTCTCTTGAATAAATATACATTGCCATCGCTAAAGTCCTCTCAAATCGCATTTATGACTTGATTGCAGACACGTTTTGCACTTCTCAACAACACGTAGCCTTATGAATTTAACGTTTAATGAAGCGGACTCGAAGCTGCAAAACAGATAAATACAGTGAGTCTATATTTGAAAGATCACACGGGAAGCAATCACCCAGTGACTGAAGGACTCGCCTCCTGAGATCTGACAGTAGATAGCTAAGCCACAAACTTGAATGGATGGACAAAACTACAGTGTTTTGCCATAGATAACACCTGGCAATAGGTATGTAGATGTAAACAAGATGAAAAGTTATTTATCATGACAGTTATTAGGAAAAATGTTATATTATGCAGATGCAGTTATTTTGCAAACTAATATCATTAAATGTAGCCTACCAGTGCTAATTTTGGCTGCA
>JACXGM010040895.1:0-10197 GCA_016801145.1 Umbra pygmaea
GTGGAGGGTACGAGAACGGGTGACAGCTGCTGGTTCCCAACAGCTGTTGTGGTCAAGAAACAGGAAGGGGGGCTGGCAGGAAACGGGGGGGCGGGTCTTAAATGGCTCAGCCAATCAGAACGCTTAGATCCACCTGTCAAATTAGGTGGTCATAATGTTTTGGCTGATAAATCGCAGGGTAATACCTATTCTCTCTCTACTGTTGGTGTCCCTTTGGTGGTGTGGTCTTGGCAATGTGGGTGGAGTTGTACTAGACTTAAGGTACGCCCACTGTAATGTTAAAGACAACAGGCTGGTATGTGGCAGGCAGGGGAGAGAGAGCGCCAATCTCCCAATAGGGTTTGGGCGCAGTGGGCACTGTCAGCCATGGCAGAGCTTACCTAAATTGATAGGAAGGGAAATGTTTGGAAATAAGTTATGAAAGGTCCAACTGATGCCTGAGATTTGGGGGTAGACAAGTCAAATTATCTACCTTGCCACGTCGCTCTCCAGTGACGCCTGGAATCACAGAAGTGTAGTTGATGAGCGTAATCAAGCTGACTAAAGACTTCAGTGTTTGATGAGCGGTGTGAAAACAATTGTCCGGCTCAGCGATGTGATTGGATGGACCATGTGCACGCCCCTCACCATCTAGCATCTGTGTAAGGGGTTGCTGCGCTGCCAACAAGGCAGGGTCAGTGGAATTGGGATGGGAGGAATAACGCTATTTATGTTAATATTAACATTATTCAAAGTGTGACTAATACCCTGATCCTGTAAGAACTACATAAACACTGAGTGTTCATTCTAACACCATCTGAGTTAATATAATTCTGATGATTTTACTGTGTACATAACTTTTGATTGATTGATTCAGGGGTAATGCATCTGTCTTCAGGCCATCTGATAAGCTTTTCTGCCACATTGCTTCTGTCCATCTATTAATTTAAGTATCAGCTTTGATTCAATGAGAAGATAATCTGGTCCACACAGTAAACTCACATATTTTCCTTTTGTTATTACAGAATTTTTGGAATCATACATGCAGAAGTTGGGACTGACTCAGAAACTATCAGTGAATACTACGCTCACAATCGATAGACAGATGTTAGAAGAGAACCCTGGCTTGTCCCTACAATACCCAGCCTGGTATTTCCTTAGAGGACTGATGAAAACAAATGTGTCTGTAAGAGATGTCCAATTTCATGGTGAATATGTTAACCCACTAGATGTTATAACAGCATTGTTTCATGGTTCAGATGGTTTACTGCAGCAGCAGGTTGCCCTCAAAATGTCCATGTGTCAGTTTGCTGTTCCTCTCCTACTGTATAACTGTGATACAAAACAAAGCACCTTGATGCTGTGGGCCTTGAGGGACATTGTGAAGAAGTACAGACCTCATTCTATTAAGGACCAGAACTGTTTTATTGAGAATAGTATTGTGTTGACTGACATGCCCATGGTTTCATTTGTTAGACTAGGCCACAGCTCCTTGTCAAAGTCTCAGCTTTTGAATAAGGTTTTAAGTGAATCACAGCAGAAAAACCATGCATTTATACACAGAAACATGCCAACTGGTAACATACCAAGAATGATCTCTGATGGCTTAGTGGAAATCACCTGGTATCTTCCCAGTGGAAAGCCAAATACAGATGTCTTTCCAGAACCTGTGGCTGTGGCTAATCTACGTGGGAATATAAATGATTTTCAGACCCAATTCTTTTTCCTCTGTGAAACATCAGCAGCAGTTTTTGTGTTTTGTGATGATTTGGGCTCTGACAGCTGTATACTAAACCTCCAACACATGAAAAACCAGCTCTTTATTGTATGCAACTCTGAGGGCAAGACCTATGCTGCAGATAGTTTTGAGAAACATGCTTGCGAGCTCCAAAAATACTCCTGTCACATCATAAAGAAAGACAAGGAAATGAGTGATGCACAGCTGGTGAATAAGCTCCACTCTAAGATCACTGAGGTAATTAGTTTAAACCCACTAAAAACCACAGTGGAGAAAATGTCTACTATTGTATGTGAACTGGGTTTGCCTGTAGATGAACACTACAGCCCGTGTCAGAAGGCCAAGAAGAGAGCACTCTCAATTACTGACCAAATCTCTGACATAACACATTTCAAGAAAATAAATCTTTCATTACAAGGGGACACTTTAAAACAACTGGCAGATATTGAGAAGGAGGAGTGTAAAATGAAAAATGTAGGAAATTACAATATTGAAACATATAAGGGTGATCTGAAAAATGAGAAAGATCAACTCAGAGAAAAGCAGGTAGACCATGGAATGAATGAGTGTATGGCCCAATTCATCAATGGGTTGAAAACATCCGAAGAGGAGAGACGCTATTTCTTCAAATGGATGAAGATTAATCTAGACAGCCTATCAAGAACACATTTGTCTGGCCTCAAAGAGGAGTATAAAACTCCACAGAGTTCATCTAAGAAGAAACATATTACAAACTTAGAAACAAATATCTTTATGTGCTCTCTGGGAACAGACCACTTCCTAAGAGAAATGGGACAGCTCTATGAATCTGCAATGTCACACCCTGAACACAAATCCAATCGCCAAGACTTCCAAGAACTACCAAAGATCTGTGCGCAGTTAATGTTGGATAGCTTTCCATTGGAGCTGATGAATGGAGATGCATCTAACATACCAATAAAATGGATTTCAGATGTATTGGATGAACTCCACAATGTGACCAAACCCAACAATAGAATCAGAGTGATCACTGTGTTGGGGGTTCAAAGCTCTGGAAAGTCCACTCTTCTGAACACCATGTTTGGGCTCCAGTTTGCTGTCAGCAGTGGGAGGTGCACTAGAGGAGCCTTCATGCAACTGATCAGAGTGAAGGAGGATTTCAGGGAGGAGCTTGGTTGTGACTTCATCATGGTTATTGACACAGAGGGGCTCAAAGCCCCAGAACTTTCTCAATTAGCTGACAGTTATGAACATGACATTGAACTGGCCACACTGGTTGTAGGGCTGAGTGACATCACGATCATCAACATTGCCATGGAGAATGCTACAGATATGAAGGACACATTGCAGGTTGTGGTTCATGCTTTTCTCAGGATGAAGGAAGTGGGGAAGAAGCCCATGTGTCTGTTTGTGCACCAGAATGTAGCAGATGTTGCTGCTCATGAAAAAAACTCAATAGACAGAAAGCTTCTGCTGGAACAGTTAAATGAGATGACAGAGGTGGCTGCCAGGATGGAGGGAAAGGAGAACAACAACAGATTCTCAGACATCATGGATTATGACCGTGAGGAGAACAGCGTTTACCTTCCTGGACTGTGGTATGGAAATCCACCAATGGCAGCAGTCAATGCAGGGTACAGTGAGACTGTGAATGAGGTCAAGAAGAAAATGATTAAGAAGTTAAAAAATGCAAAAAATAAATCACATACAGTAAAAGATTTCCTGAAATGGACACAAAGCTTATGGAATGCAGTCAAGTATGAGAACTTCATCTTTAGCTTCCGCAACAGTCTTGAAGCTGATGCCTACAACAAGTTGTGTGTGGAGTTTAACAAGTGGGACTGGGCTTTAAGGGTTCATATGTATGAATGGGAAAGAAAAGCTGAAACCAAGTTGTCCAACCAAACCTGCAACCTGCAAAACATGACTGACCTTCTGAAAAAGGAGCGTACTATTGAGTTTAATAAAGAAGAAAGTGCCATTCTACAAAACGTGGAGGAATATTATAAAAAGAAAGACATCCATATTTACCTTCTGGAAAAGTACAAGAGGAGTTTCATCCGCAGTGCCAAGATCCTGAGAACGGATACGGAAACCCTACTGATGGAAAAACTTAAAACAGTGGCAGAAGTCAAGGAGGACATGGTCAAATTAGTCAGACTACAGGAAAATCAGTCTGTAATGCGAGAGGAGGTGAAAAAATTACTTGAGACATGCAGGGGGGAAACAAATAAAATGACAGATGAGCAGCTGGTTAATAAATTTGAAGACACATGGCGTGCTACAGTTAAAAAATTGGACATCAAAGGGCTTAAGAAAATGGATGTTGACAATGACATTTTAGTCCTGTTGACACAGAATCTAGAAAGGAGCTCAGCATATGACATTATAAACAGCGTCACACGTCTGGATGAGCTTGGGAAGGAAAGCTTTTCTGAGAACTTTACTGGAAGAGCAAAAAAAAGTTGTGATTGGGTTGATGCTGCACAACAAATGGCAAATAAGCTCATAAAGGAAAGCCAACAGTTTGTTGAAAAGAAAGTGAATTCAGGATCTGATTACCAAAGCGTGTTCACCATAGACATGCTAAATATGATTGATGAACAACTCGAAAAAAAACAAGACCTGCAATGTGATGCAGAATTTGTGGCTTCTCTGAAGCTTCATATCTCCGGAAATGCATCTCGGGGATTTCAAAAAATGCATGACACTTTCCTTAGGACAAATGATCCTCACCAGTGCCTGGAAAAACTCAAACCTCTGTTCTTGGCTGATTTTAAGGATCTCTACCATGAGAGAGACCAAAGTGAGAGAAAAGCAGAGGAGTTCACCAAGTCCTGTCTGGAACCTGCAATTCGAAAACATGTCAATGATTCCTTGGGAACAAAGATTTTGACTGCAGTGGTAGAGAGTCAGGAATGTGCGAATTTCAAAGCACACACTTTTTTCCAGTTTTCCATTCACAAATCCCTGCTTTCAACCCTTGACTTTGAGAAGTATGTTAGCTACATTACAGATTATCAGCGCTTTGTTGAAACATTTATTAACCAACAGATTGTGGATTGTTTTTCCGGGGAGGATTTGACCATTGCAAGTTTAGAAGATGAAATCCTTAAGAATATTATAGAGAAAATAGAGAGTCAAATAAAGGTACAGGTTGCAGATCTTAAAGTTGACGGACAAATCACAGAAACAGATGTTTGCAGATTCATCACAGATATCTGTGGGAAATTTTACAAAGAGCTGGTCATTCCCCAAGAGGCCCTAGTTTCTCTCCTTGCTTTGAACAATGCCAAGACTGAACCATTTTCTGAACATCTGAAAACATGTGTCAGAAAAATGAAGGAGTCTCTCAGCTATGAATATCATAGAGATAGAGATGTGAGAGCCAAGCTAGAGCAACTTCCTATGAAGCCACAAGATGAACTCTTCAATGACATGTTTGGCTGTGGACACCAGTGTCCTTTCTGCAAAGCTCCATGTGAGGCTGAGCAGAGGGGTCACCAAGAGCACTTTGTCACCCTGCACAGACCTAAAGGGTTAGGGAATCACAGGTGGACTGTATCTAATAAACTGTGTACTGAAGTATGTTCATCATCAGTTACCAGTGACACTAGGTTCCGTAATACAGATACTAAGAATGAGTGGCATCACTACAAGGACTATAGGTCAGTATATCCAAACTGGCGCATCCAGCCTGACCCCAGCATGGAGACCTCAGACTACTGGAAGTACGTATTTGCTCAGTTCAACAATGAGTTTGCTAAAGAGTATGGAGCCCAACCTGCTAAAATACCACCAGCTTGGTTAAAAATTACAGAAGAACAAGCAATGAAAGCCTTGAAGAATTCTTACAGTCTGTGAGTTTATGAATTTATGAAACTGGCCATCAAAGGTTTTGATAAATGAGATGTTGACAATGACATTACCTTTCAATTAAGACAAAGCATGGAGAGAAGCGTAGGCTGTGTACCTGAGATATTAAATAAAATCACTTGACTTGATAAGCATGGGAAAGGTCAGTTTCAGAGGATTTTTAGTATGTTTTTTTTTAGAATGATTGCACTGATAGAGCACAGCAAATGGCAAACATTATCATAATGGACAGCCACAATCTAATTGCCAAGAAATTTAAATCAGAAGCAGATTACCAAAGTATGTATGCTATATAACTGCTAAATATGATCGATAAACATCTTGAAAAAAATCAAGACTTATGTATTATACTTTTTATAAGACTCTCAGTGTTGCCTGGTTGAACTCAAATCCAAGTTCTTGATTGACTTCAAAAATATATACCATGAGAGAGGCCGATGTGGAAAAACGTCCTGTCTGGAACCTGCAGTAAAAAAACATGTCAGTGATTCCCTGGTAACAAAGATAATGAATACATTAATAGAGAGTAAGATGAAAGTTTAAAATCAGTCTTTTTCAGTTTGCTATTCACAAACAGCTGCTTTCATGCTTGGACTTCAAACAGTAGGTTATTTTTACCTATACAATATATACCTATACAACTTTAGAAGAAGTTCTTGAAAAAGTTATAGGTAAAATAGAGAGAACAATAATATGTGCAAAGGTTGCTCCAGATGTTTTCCGATTCATTAAAAACATCTGTCAAAAGTTGGACAAAGAGCTGGTAATCCCAAAAAAGGTCTTAGATTCAGTCATTGCTTTTAATAAAGCCCAAACAGAATTGTTCAGAGCAGCTGAAATCGTGGGTAAGAGAAATGAAGCAGGCCCTCAGTGCAGAATATCACAGTGATGCAGATGTGAGAGCCAAGCTGGAGAAACGTCCTATGAAGTCACAGGATGAACTCTTTAAAATCCTGTTAGGCTGTGGACACCAGAGTCCTTTCTGCATAGCTCCATGTGAGGCTGGGCAGAGGGGTCAGCAAGAGCATAAAACATCCATGCACAGACCTGAAGGGATAGGGTGCATCAGGAAAACTGGAAACTGATATCTGTTCCTCTAGTTACCAGTAACTGTACATTCCATTGCATAGACACCCAGCGCAAGCATCACCCATACAAGGACTATTGGTCAATATATCCAAACTGGCTCATCCAGCCTGACAGCAGCATAGAGGCTGAAGTTTGTATTTGTTCAGTTCAACAAATAGTTTGCAGAAGAGTACAGGACACATGATCATACCAAATGCATGGTCACAAATGACCAAACCTCAGTCTTGGAAGAGTTGAAGATATCTTACAGGTTGTGAGAAGGGATAGGTGCTCCTCTCAACTGGTCTGTGTGGTTTAGTTTTTCAATGTTACTATATAACTCTGTAAATCAATCATTAATTATTTTATTTGGGGGGGGGGTTAAAAAGAACATCAGTTGTTTGTTTTTGAGAATTATTTTGTTAGTGAGGTTCTTTGAATGTACTGTATAAATTCTTGCATTTGCAGTGCTCATTTTATAGTACCTTTGGCACTTGGAGTATTATTATGTACATTTTGGTTAAGCATGAAAAGCAAATGGCTATTTGAAGATTCCCCCAAATTGTAGTAACATACTGACATTACGGCTCATTAGCTATATACGCTCTATAGCCAAAATAATTCTGATGCCCTTGCTGGACATCCCATTCCAAAACCATGGGCATTAATATGGCATTGGCCCAGCTATTAATATGGAGTTGGCCCCTCTTTTCTGTAAAGGATTTCCACATCATTTGTTATGGGAATTTGTACAAGTCAGCCAAAAAAGTGCATGTTTGAGGTCAGGAATGGAAACGAGACAAACCCTGGCAATCACTGTTCCAATTCATCCCAAAGAGGTTCAGTGGGGTTGAGGTCATATCTTTGAGTTCCTTCACAACATGATGGAACAGGAAAGGGCCTTCCCCAATTAGTATTAAAGTACCCCTTCACTGGAACTAAGTGACCTAGACCAGACCTTGAAAAACAGTTCTCCCTCCTCCAACAATTAGTGAGGGTGTCCACATACCTGAATTTAGCACAATCCTGTAGAAACCTCTCAAACTACCTTTTTGCTTTGTCATTATTTAATATAGTGAATCGATTGTTGAGGAAAATAAATCGGTGTATTACATTTTAGAATAAATTTTTTTTTTGGCACAATCCTGTAGAAACTTCTCAAACTACCTTTTTGCTTTGTCATTATGTAATATAGTGAATCGATTGATGAGGAAAATAAATCGGTGTATTGCATTTTAGAATAAAAAAACAAATGTGGAAAAGGAAACGAGGTGTGAATACTATCCAAATCACTATATACAGGTCATATAGAGAAAGTGTGTGTGTATATTCCTTCCATGTAACATTTAATGATTAATTTCTCACATGTGTTTATTCAGTATTAAATAAAGATTTAATAAATACAACTACATGAATAATAATTTATTTCATTGTAGCGACTGATGAATTTGTGTTAGTGTAAATATTTACAAACGTTGTATAATCTAAGATTTAAAATATAATCTTGATTTGAGTATAATCATTGACGACTAGCAAATTGAATGATGTCAATGGATGAATTGCCAAAAGCCCCAGACAAAAGATATTTAGTCTTGGCTGAAAATTAACTAAACAATGTTTATCATGTCTTCATTATTTGCAATGAAATGCTTTGCAATAAAATGTAATTCATAAAATTTCAGCCTATCATGTGTTTCAGAATTAATTAATTTACAACTACAGTGCATCGGAAAAGTATACACAGCACTTATTACTATACATTATATTTTGTTATGTTACACCCTTATTCCGAAACTTATTAGATTCAGTATTTCCCTCAAACTTTTACAAACAATACCCCATAATGGCAATGTGAAAGAAGTGTGTTTGAAATCTTAGCAAATTTATGAAAAAAAGCACATTTAAGTATTCACAGGCTCTGTGTGTATGATGCTACAAGCTAGGCACACTTATTTATGGGCCTTCTTCTTTGTAGGACCTCTCAAGCTCCATCATTGAATAGGGAGCGTCGGTGCACAGCCATTTTCAGATCTCTCCAGAAATTATCAATCAGGTTCAAGTCTGGGCTCTGGCAGGGCCACTCAAGGACATTCACAGGGTTGTCCTGTAGCCACACCTTTGTTATCTTGGCTGTGTGCTTAACACTGTAAAAAATGTTGCTGTAAAATTACAGTAATATACTGGCAGCTGAGTTTCCAGTAAAGAGCTGTTTAATTAAAGCAGTGTTGCTGTGAACAAGATTACAGCTCATTACTGTATTCTAACAATACAGCTCACTGCTGTATTTATTAGAAATCTAGAGTAAATTACTGGCAGCTGTGTTGGCAATATAGTGCTGTGTATTTGTGTTACTTTCCGTAAAGGTTACAACTCTTTAAAGATGAATCAGTAATTAAATATTATAATTTTTGTTTTTCACAAGAAATGTCTGTGTTTGAAAGACATTTAACATAGCAAAATGGATCAGCCAAATTTGGAAAAACTCTTCACTTGGCTTATATGTAAGAAGACCAAAAGTTAGTAAGCACGTCCCACAGTCCATGGAGGCTAACACCAAACAGAAAGGGCTTTGCTATTATGGTTGGCACACAATGTTCCAGAATTGCCAGTAAGGTGCTGTAAATTTACAGCATTGAATATATTTTTCTATTTTACAGCTCATTACTGTATTTTCTGACATTTACAGTAGATTACTGGCAGCAGAGTTTCCAGTAAAGTGCTGTAAATTTACAGCATTGGTAATGTGTTTCCATTTTACAGCTCATTACTGTATTTTCTGACATTTACAGTAGATTACTGGCAGCAGAGTTTCCAGTAAAGTGCTGTATATTTACAGCATTGGTATTGCGTTTCAGTTTTACATCTCATTACTGTAATTTCTGACGTTTACAGTAGATTACTGGCAGCAGAGTTTCCAGTAAAGTGCTGTATATTTACAGCATTGGTATTGCGTTTCAAATTTACAGCTCAATACTTTATTTTTTACATTTACAGTAGATTACTGGCAGCAGTTGTTGTTATAACAAAGCATAATCAGAGTAAAGTTAAAAAAGGCAAAGTTATAAAAAGCAACATACTGAAAATAAAAAAAACTATATCAAGCAAATTCATGAGAAAAGTATCACTTTAGGTGATTTTGGTCTAAGTGTCTAAATCTCACTGTTAGCCACACCACATCTTATAATAATTCCCAGCATGCTCCATTTGTAACATCCGGCCCATGGAGGGCTGGGTATTGACTTTTTCAGTTATCCTTTAGTGTCTCTTGTGTATATGTTTTGTTGCTTTCAGTGTTTACACAGTGGTTTTGTTGTTAGATTTATTCCTCATGTGTCCTCATTGTTTTGCCCTGTGTGTGTTGGTGTTCAGGTTCCTCCCCAATGTGTGGTATATGCCTCCCTCTTGTGCCCCTGTTGTGTATTGCATGTTCCCACCTCTCACTCCCATGTCTTGTCACATGTTTCATGTTAACCAATAGATCACGGTGTAGTTAATTCCCATGTACAGGTGTTGTTCATTGTCCTCATTTGTAAGTGTATTTAAGTTGAGTGTTTGGT
>JACXGM010040896.1:0-10197 GCA_016801145.1 Umbra pygmaea
CCTAGGGGCAGTAACAGAGGCCCTAGGGGCAGTAACAGTGAGCCTAGGGGCAGTAACAGTGAGCCTAGGGGCGACTACTGTAGCCCTAGGGGAAACTACAGGGGACCTAGACTGGGAACTAGGGGTGTGGGTCAAGGGAGAGTGGGAAACCCTACCGGGAGGATGAGAGGCCAACCGGGGCTGTTGTGGAGGTAGCGGTAGTGGGGTCCTCCGAATGGCCCTTCTGGTCCATTCGGTGGGAATCTCCCACTCGTCCTCCTCGTCGTCCCAGTCATCAGCCTCCTCCCCGCTGCCAACAAAGGCCTCCTCCTCCTGCCAGCTCAGATAGGAACAGGCTGCTCCCTCGGAGTCGTACAGTATATCCTCCGGGAAGCAGCCCATAGCCCACGCCTGCTCCATTCTCCGCAGGGTAAGCCGGCGGAGATCTCCCTCCACATAGTCCGCTCTGGGAGGGAGAGGAACGCTCTCCCTGGGGTTGCGGGAACTCCTTCGCTGTCTCATGGTTTGGTCGATCAATCTGTCACGTTCCAGTAGGTAGAGACTGACGCGAAGGTTCAATAATCCAAATACTTTATTTAAGCACGAAAATAATACTGCCACGTGTAGCTAGATGCATTAAATAGAAGGCACACACACAGAATGCGTACAGGGAACATTGATCGACAAGAGACAAGGGGAGAACACATGGCTAAATACAAAAACAACTAATTACTAATGTAATCCACCCGTGACTACCAATGACTCAATTAACAATCAAAATCAACCTATGACAAAACTAGACACAAGAGGGCAGCATACTCACACAAACAGAGGGATCACAGAGACAACACAAAAAAAAAACCAACCCATGTGTGACAATTAATCTCAGCTAGCTGGCATTTTTTTAGACATTGGCCCTCATTCATGAAATGTGTGTACAATGTATTTTAATTTACAATGATTGTACAATAATTTTACCAACAGAGATGGTATTCATCAAAATTATCTTTGTCGTATCCTTACAATCACACCCATGTCTGGTCGGACAATGGTCGGAGACTGTGTAAACCAATGATTTGGTCTAATGCTTTAGACCAGGGGTCCCCAAACCCTTCCATGGAGGGCCTAGTGTACGCTGGTTTTTGGTCTTTCCCAATTAAATGGAGCCAAATTAGGACCTAAATTAGGACCTCAATTAGAGCAAAATTAGGACCTACACTACCAGGTGAGGGGAGATCCTAACCAATTAATGAGCTACTCCATCAGCCTTGTACAAGGTGAAAGCGAAAACCTGCATACACTAGGCCCTCCATGGAAGGGTTTGATGACCCCAGGTTTAGACCATAAGAGCATCATTATCATGAAAAACAACAATGATAACAGCCTCAGTACCATCAACCACAATTATAGTATTAAAAATTGTTCATATAAAATATGTTGACAAGGAATAAAGCACATACAACTGTATAGGTCTACGATAATGTATCATCAACATATTAATTAGTAGGCCTATTTTTCATTTTCTTCACATTATGCTGCATTGTTTTTTTTTGGCATTTTTGGAGTTCATGCATTTGTAAAGTTTGATTCACCTTTGTGTAAGCTATGTAACGCCTGATGCACTAGACCATTGAACTTGCTTTGCCTGAGTCAGTCATGCCTATGATATCCACATACTTGGAGAGCATAAATAGGCAATATAATTTCAATGGCAGAAATCATTGAACATGTTTTTAGGTTATAACAAAGCCATAAAGTAAATAAATATATTTTTTAGTTTTCTTCAAGGTTTGGCTTGTTTCCTTCAAAGATTCATTACTTTGATTAACATATGGGTTAATTTCAGTCATGTTCTGGCATATCTGGTCTTGTTTTTTCAGGATTTTGTTAGTCAAAACCATGCAGGACCTCTGAGGTTTAAGAGAAATGTAGACAGATGCTATTGGATCGGGAGCGCAGGACTCATTCCTCGCCAATGTGCATTCTATTTTGGGGTGCTCTGTAAAAGCTTGACGGGGGAAGTTGGAATTTGGTTCACCTAAAAATGAATGAATAAAACATTTATTTAATGAAATAACTTTGTTTTTTGCAACCTGTGAGACAAGATCATTTTTTTGCTCTTGTTCATTTCGCTTCAGGATTCGTCTTTAATTGATTCAGTCTGTAATCCATGCTGAAAGCTGTCAATTCATTGGTTGATGTTTACCACACCCACAATAAATATGGGTGTGTTTTTTTTAAATAGGGACAGGTGGCACCCATTCTCGCTTCCACGTTTTTCTCTCATTCCGACCAGCCGCAACAATTTCATGAATCACAGTTTTCATACATACATACATATTTCATCAAAAGCAAAAAGTGCAGGTATAGTGCTACATGGGGTGTGAGTTAGTTATCTTGGTGCTCTTTGGATGTTCGGGATGTTTCAGTCAAAATAGAAAAAGTATAATCCAAGGACCTCAGTAGTATTTGAAAATATATAAATTCTTTATTTCTTCATGGCTTAAAAAAATTTGCACCTACGCGTTGCGCCTACAAGCCTACATCAGGGTGTGGGCACCCTGGGCACCCTGATGAAGGCTTGTAGCCGCAACGCATAGGTGCAAATTTTTTTAAGCCATGAAGTAATAAAGAATTTATATATTTTCAAATACTACTGAGTGCCATGGATTATACATACATATTTGTCAGCTTATCTGAAGGCAGGTTGCTGGGGGAGCAACCCCAAATGTCCCTTTCCCTGGCCACATTAACCAGCTCTGACTGGGGGATCCCGAGGTGTTCCCAGGCCAGGTTGAAGACATAATCCCTCCACCTAGTCCTGGGTCTTCCCTGTGGCCTCCACCCAGCTAAACGTGCCTGGAACACCTCCCTAGGGAGGTGCCCAGGGGTCATCTTCACCAGAGGCCTCAACCAGCTCAACTGGCTCCTTTTGATGCGAAGGACCAGTGGCTCTATTTCGAGATCTTCATGCATGACTGAGCTTCAAAACCTTCAATTCTCTAAGGGAGACACCAGCCACCCTTCTGAGGAAACCCATTTTGGCCACTTGTACCCTGGGTCTCATTCTTTCGGTCATGACCATAGGTGAGGATAGGAACGAAAACTGACCAATGGATCGCGAGCTTTGCCTTCTGGCTCAGCTCTCTTTTCATCACAACGGTGCAATAAATTGAATGTAATAACACCCCCGCTGCGCCGATTCTCCAACCAATCTCCCGCTGCATTGTCCCCTCACTTGTTGAGTTGTTTGACTCCCTCAGTGACTTTCTCCAGGTAAATCAACGACAATCCCCAATCATTCTCTAGCTCTGCCTCTAACATAAGAGTGTGTATTAGTTGGATTTAGGGGTTCCTCAAAGTGCTCCTTCCTCCGCCCTATTACCTCTTCAGTTAAGGTCAACAGAGTCCCATCTTTACTGGACACAGCTTGAATGGTTCCATGCTTCCCCCTCCTGAGGTGGCGGACAGTTTTCCAGAAGCACTTGGGTGCCGACCGAAAGTCCTTCTCCATGTCTTCTCTAAACTTCTCCCACACCCACTGCTTTGCCACTTTCACGGCAGAGGCTGCAGTCCTTCGGGCCCTTCAATAACCTGCAACTGCCTCCGGAGTGCTCTTGGATAAAATATCCCAAAAAGACTCATTCTTCAGTCAGACGACATCCCTGACCACCAGTGTCCACCGCAGTGTTTTCTGGGTCACCGCCCTTTGAGGCACCCAAGACCCTAAGACCACCGCTCCCCGCCGCACTTATCAATGATTGTAATTAACTTCCCATGCTTGAACCTGAGATCTTTTCTGAGAAGTGTTCATGAATGAGGGCCATTGTGTCTAAAGTTTTGTTTAAATGTTTAATGAAAACATTCAGTGTAGACCTTTATAGTAAAAAATGCTCAATTTCTTAAACAAAATGCATGTAAATTATTCTGTCACAGTCTGTTTAAATTCATGACATCAGATATTGAGTTGAGCAAAAGCATATGTAATCTCTCACAACATGACAACCTACAATAATATAAATGGAATTAAATAGATTATTCCTCACATCTGACAGTGAGATTCTCTTCAGTAGAGCGGATGTCCTCATGGCCTTTTACAGCGCATGAGTATCTGCCTGAATCCTCACTGGTGACTCTGTCCAGGTGCAGGTAGTTTGTTTGGGTCTTTGGGTTGGTTAGATGTTGTCCATTTTTGTACCAGACATAGGTGGGTTTGCCAGTCACATTGCAAGTGGATTTACAGGTCAGTGTAAATGTCTGCCCTTCTGTCACTGGGGCATGAATGGCTTCCACCTGGAGCTCTGACATATATGAAACCACATACACATCCGTGTTAACAGAATAATGCTGTTATTATGCAAGCGGGCACCAGTAAATCAATATCATATACAGTACACTGTGAGTGTAACATTACATGTGACTGTTCCCATGGGAATAAATAAAAATATTGTAATAAAAAGTCCTACATGTGTACATTTACTGAGTCTGGGAAACGTAAAGCCTTGTATTGTTACAAAACATAAAAAGATGCAGTTTACCCAAACCTTAGCCTCACCTTACCCTCACTAACCTAGCATGTTATGCCGGAACTAAACTTTTCCCAAGTACTATAAATTTTAACCAATTGGTCTATTATTTGAAATGTTCCAGTAGGACAACGATTCAATAGGTATAAAAGCTCACATTTAAATGGCCATATAGTTAGTCTATCTACGTAATGTGGCAACATTTCCATTACATACAGTTACCTATGTAATGCCATGAGAATTAGATGTGTGACAATATGAGTTCTACATTTTAAAAGTAAAGCAGCTAAAGAATATCTTATCAAGACTTTCATAATCATAAACTAATCACCCTTTCTTGAACTTGATGGAAATTAACACAATATTAGAGATATTGTGAGTTTCACATAACCATCTAAACATCTAACTCTGGACCACCCATGTCCCTTGGCGACGGCCCAACGGCATGCAGCATTCCGTACTGTCTTCCTCATCCTTGCTCCATTGTCTCTGCTTCATATTGTTGTGTCAATAAAATCTATAAAGCAACCCTCAAAATCTTAAAAGTAGACAGAGGCGTCACTGGTGGTGGGGCCGGCACGTACACCTGGCAACACTGTGTGGTGCCGGGAGCACAAGCTCTTTGGTTTTCTCTACAGAATAATAGCGCACATAATTCATTGCAATAATCACACTTAATTCATTGCATAGATAGGTAGTGGGTCCATGTTCATGTGTTGCTAAAATTAGTATATTGTTGGATAAAACTAATTTCTAGTGAATGTTTTACAAATGCAATTGTGTTTTCACATGAGACAGGGACAACTTATTCAAACAATATGCAATCAGATGCTCTTATTGTTTCTTTACACACCATACAATTGCATTTGGTTACAATTCACTAGCTTTGTACAATGTAAAATTTATTTGACTCAGTTAAGTTGCAGCAACTTTAATAAAGTTGCGCAAACTTTAGGAGTTACGTTCACTCCTATGTGGACTTAACTCCTAAAGTTGGCCCAACTTTCCTAAAGTCGCCGCAACTTAACGGAGTCAAATATTTTTTTACAGTGTAGTGACTTCACAATGATTATTGCGGTTAATTCAAACTACCACTATATTTTTGAAGAGAGAACTGGGGAGTTGGTGTTGCCAGCATTGTATGGTGTTGCCTCTGAAGGTAGAAATTAATCAACCATGACAGTAGATTGAATGTTTACCTGTGACAGAGAGATGGACTCCTTGTTTGCCAGTGTATTTCCATCCAGTCTTATTTGTCCAAAATCTGAACCAATATGTAGCAGAATCATTCTCGTTGAGATCTGTGATTTTCAGGGTGTGTCCACTGTTGTCCTTAAACGGAATGTACTTCACACGTTCTGCATACGTCCTATCCTCAATTAGATCTTCAGGTTCATTAATTGTCCATTTATTGAACCAAAATAGTTTTTTAGCAATGTGATCTTTTGGACATGTATAAGAGCAGGATAAGTCCACGGTTGACCCCTTCAAGGCACAGACACTCTGAGTAGTGTACGTCACACTCCAGCCATCCTGACCTACCACAACTGAAACATGAAGACATGCTGACATTCCACATGTTAACATGGATATTCTGTTTACATACCCAAATCATGTATTGTTCATGTTATCACTAACTCTTTTTTATTAATGAAGCAACAATATTTTTTTGACAATATGATATATATTAGCAATATCAAAATACATCTGAATCAACCTAACAAAACCAATGCATAACTAATAACTACACTTTAGCGGCACATCAGACGTTCCACAGTTTACCTGTAGCCACTGAACTAGCTCACCGTATTCATTAGTCAAGAGCCTGATAATTAGCAGATAAGTTGAATCAGGTGTGCTAGCTCAGAAATAAATAAAATACATGGAACAGCTGGTGTTCCCCAAGGAGAGGGTTGAAGAACATTGGTATATTTCATGCCTAATGCAGCCCAAAATGTGATATATCTACTAATGTCAATCTGTTGACTAGGCCTTCAGAACTAGACAGAAGACATTATGCTATTGAACTACTGCCTATATTAGAGTAGAATTTTGGAATGGAAATTTAATGATGTTGGGAAAACAGTTAAATATTTATGTTATTATTTAGATGGGTTCAGTTAAAACTGTTATTATCTTGGGTCGTCCAAATTTTTTTTGTCTTTTTTAAGAACAAAGTTACTCATTGTCATTGACTCAAGGCCTATTATTAGTCAGATTTTTATGACTTTGGATTCACTTCCCTTTATTCTGTCAAGCTACAGTTGACATGTTCATGTCTACCAGGAAATGTCTATTGGTTGTTTAGAACTGAAACATCAGAAAAGTCCTCATCTCAGTGAGGTGTGACAAATTTTAACACAATTTATGAAAGCAGATGTCTAACAGATGATGCCACAGACATACTGAACACCAGAAAAAAAAAATAATTACTTTTAAAAATGTTTTTGGAAAAAAACGTTCATAATTTACTCTACCTCTCACCAACCAGAGAAAGAGCACCAGCTTCCTTGCTGCTCTCAAGGCCATTAGTCTTACTTATGCTATTTCATTCGGCTACTGTAGCATCATTAGTGCTGGAATACAGAGACAAAAGAAAAAAACATGTACAATAGCTGTATTTATGTAGTTACTGTATAGACTAAGTGCTATATACATTAAATACAAATAACAAAATAAAATTGTTATTACAAATATATTCAAGCTGATACAAATATGATGTCCCCTACTGGGCTTTTTACCAGCTTGAGTACAAGCACACAATGGTTTTAGCAGGATGATAATCTAAACAGTGTTCAGTGTCTGTTGAGGAGTAAAGATGATAGTGTTATTGACAGTGAATTAGTACATTTTTTAAAATAAATTAAGAAATATTACTTTAATATCTAACTAATAGCATCTGACATTATTTCATGCCAAAGACCCAAGAGAGGAATAGGATATACTTTGTGTCAAAAAGTGATTGATGTGAATGATTTATTGCCCCCCGCCATAAACCCCGCCCCCTTCCTAGCCCACTTCCGCTCACCCCGTCATAAACCCTCCCCCTTCCATCCTGTTTCCCCTCCCCCTTCCTGTTTTTTGACCCCTCACCCATGTGACCAACAGCTGTCACCCCTTCCCGTCACCTCCACCCTTTAACCATATCCTACCCCCACCCCTGTCACCCCTTCCGGTACCCAGCACCCCATCCTGTCTAGATGTCCACCCACCCACCGCTGTCCCTCAACTTCCCTGGCTCCACACCCCATGGTCTATGCTACATGACCTTAAAAGGGTTTCCTGCTATAGCCACCTAAACTGAGCGGTCAAAAACTTTGATGACAGATTCCCCATGCCTGTGATAGGCCCGTTTGAAAAAAAATACTGTAAGCCCAGCCCTAATTGTGTGTGCGTAAGTTTGGCCCTGTGTGTGTGTGATTGAGAGACTCTGCGTGTCACAATCTGTGAAGACAATAGGCTACATTTCTGTTTTTAGAAAAACCCCTATTTATAACCCCTAATAAAGTATGTGGCTCTCTATGTGTCAGGCATTTTCCTGATCTCTCTAAGAAACCAAAAATGTCTGTAACAGATTTCTAAAATGTTTAAATCAGTCAAACAATTCTAAATGCAGTCAAATGGTTCAAACATATTTCCTCATGGCTCTCAGGGTCCCAAAAAATCTCTGTCTCTCTGCCTGTGTGTCTCTGGCAGCCATTTTTTCCTCATTTCTTTCAGGCCCCAAAATTCCAGAATCTTTGTATTTAATCATAGTTTTTAAGAAATGTGAATTTTTTATCAACATACATTCTAAAAGCACCATTTTACTGTAAGACTGTACATTCACAAGACACTGTAAGACTGTAGATTCACAAGACACTGTAAGACTGTAGATTCACAAGACACTGTAAGACTGTAGATTCACATGACACTGTAAGACTGTAGATTCACAAGACACTGTAAGACTGTAGATTCACAAGACACTGTGGGTTAGATGGGGGGTCTGCAAGGCCCCCTCACCCCCCTTTCAAAGGGGTTTGTTCTGAGATCCCTATGTGTCTCTGCTGATTTTCTGTGGCTATGTTTGCAAAAGCAAATGTTTGTGCGTGTGTATGTGCGTATCTATCAAGACATTTTCAACTTACTTCAAGTAAAATTTTCAACTTACCTCATTCAAGGGAGAATAGGTGGAGAATTCCAGGGATGTCTATAGAGGTTTTTAACCCATTTAGAAAAAAAGAATGATAAAAACAAATTTTGTTGTTACAGAGCTTGCTTCAATGTTCCATTCTAAAATCATGTGTCTTTGTAAATTTCTTCTAAAATGCTAAAGCCATGGATCATGCATTTTCGTACATGTAAGGTGTATCTAATTGTTACCATGATGGTACACCATGATGTTAATAAAACATTGGTTTGTATGCATATCACATAGGTTAAACTCACTTTAGACTTGAATACGTTTGTGAGAATGTGTGTCAGGATCTATGAATGTGTTTCTCTAAGTTCTGTAACCTACACCAAGACAGTCTTAATAATAGGTTGTCAGAATTGATCGTATGTATCAAAACTCTGTAGGATTAATCAAAGAATTTTAAAAAAGGTTCTTATTACCAACTCAAAACTTTGCAGCTTTAACTCTCTGTTTCTCCAAGATCTATCTTTAAAAGGTTCATACATTTACCCTCAAAGTGTTTTGAAAGGTGTTGGTCTCAACCACAGGGGTTTCAGGGTTTAAGTTCAATAGGGCCATAAAACCATTTGCTTAAACAGACAGGCAAATTGAATGTTGACTACAAGTCAACTGTTTTATTAAGTAAAACCAGTAGTTGTTCATTCTCCCACAGTATCACAGTCAGTCTAATCTGCTACATTTAGGTAGAACATAAAACAGTGTGTTTTGTATAGGCAAATAACATAGGTTCAACCTGAATAAGTTTGTATAAATCTGTCTATATGTGCAAAACACAGCACAATTTAGTGTGAGAGTTGGCAGGGCATTCAAATGAATCATTATTTAAAATACAATTAGCCTGTTACAGTGTGTTTGGGTATAATTCTTCTTTACATTTCAAATGCTGAGGTGAGCTTTACATTTTTCAAGTTTCATATCATTAATATAGTGTTTTTCAAGTTTTAGCAATACAAGTTATTTATTACAATGATCTGTTTGAGTAATTTAATTTGTGGACACATAGGATCTAGAAATGGCAGTAGGTCCTTTTACAAAACAAATATAGAAAAATAGCCAAGCAACAGCTTACTTATGACAAGTGTATAACGATTTATTTAAATAAATGTCCACCTTATACCCTCTGTTCGTGATTCTATTTCAACTTTTTGAAAATCAAAATCAAAATCTGACAGGGTCTAAATAAAGCAATGTTTTTTAGAACATTTTAGAATGCAACACGTAGCAAATTGATCCGCATGTGGTTGTGTTTATGTGAGAATCTTTGTGTGTGTGAGAGAGTCTGGGTGTCAAAGATCTCTCAGTTTGCAAAAGCAAAATTTAGATGTGTTTCTGTGTAACAGGGTGTTTGTTTACATCTGAGTGCAGATTTGCATCTAGCTGTTGTATGCACTGTCCAAAACTCTAAAAAGCATAGTCTGAACAACATGTGTTTCTGGCATAGTCCAAGCTTAAAACAAAATTCAGCTCTTTTCAGATGCTCATAAAACAGTTTCGCTTCACACAAGATCTGAATGG
>JACXGM010040897.1:0-10197 GCA_016801145.1 Umbra pygmaea
CACACACACACACACACACACACACACACACCCTAACCCATCCATATGGGCCCTAAAGTCCATCTGTCTCAGCATGTCCTGCTGCCAGGACCACTCATACTCTGCCCCTCTGTTCTCCATCTTCCCTTCTTCCTCTATCATCCCCCCTTCCTCTCCTTCATCCCCCTCTCCTCCACCATCGACATGACAAGGTGCCCTCGTCTGACTGTCCACCCCTCCCCCACAGGCAGCATGTGCAGGACACCAGGGCCACCAAACCCTTCCCACCATGAAGCAGTGGTATTCAGGCAGGGACTCAGACCAATGCGTCATGAGGAGGCCCAAGGTCTTCCTACATAAGCATGGGTAGAAATGAAATGGAACTTGCAGTGAATGCTGATGTTTACCATAAGTTCACACGTTATGTTCACCAGGGGCGTTGGACTGGGGGTAAAACCAATACTGATTACCAGGGCCCAAAGGGGAGAGAGGGCCTTTGAAAAGTCTGGAATATATTGGAGTTGAGGAACATGGGGGCCCATCAGGACTGCCTATGCATAGGGCCCAGGATCTTGTGCTACACCGCTGATGTTCACTACTACCTTGTGTACACGAAAACGGTTATGCTATGATTGTAGGTTATTGTGAATGTCTTTTCGTCGTTCTAAACTTGTACCTGTGTTTGTTCCATGTGAATCCATGTCTGTTGGGACACACAGAAAAAGAACAAAAAGACAGAGACTGCGTGAGCAACAGAAAGAGAGAGAGAGTGAGGGACAGAAGTAGAAAGAGAAATTGGGTTAGAGAGAAAGAGGGATTTTGACTGTGGTGAAGTCACAGTCACTACCTGAATGCAGCAAGAGCCTCTGAGAACAGTATTTTATTAAGCAGCAAAGTGAACACTACTAACCCATCTACACTGTGACAAAGTTTAACCTTTAGGGTGTGATGCCACCATCACAGAAAAGTTATTTCAGTAAAACAAACATCAACGTTAATTAAACGTGTTTGATAAAGAATAAGATTAAGAATTATAAGAATAAGAATTTCTCTGCATAGGATGATGTATGTTGTTCAATGCATATGATAAATAAACCACTTTGACTTTGACTTTGACTTTAAAGACTGTGCTATCCGTCAGGGTTATTTTGAAGCCTTTGAACACACGTCTCTTTCTTGAGTAAATTGTTGAAACTGAGACCTCCTGCAGGACTCCGACAAGAACAGAGGATGTGAAGGATGGAGGGAAGGCAGAAAGAAACATCACAACATTTGTTAAGCATGACTCTGTGTGCACTGTTTGTGCCATGGTCGATGCTAACTTGGATGTGTGTGTGCCTGTGTGCTTGCGTGTGGGCGAGGAGATGTGGGGGGTGGGAGGGTACTGTTTGTATCCTAATGACTGCTGGCTATGTCCTGTGTGTGTGTTCTAGTACATGTTGTGTTTTTTGGCGTGTCTTTTCACCGCACAGACTCCTTGGTGTGATTCGTAGCTCCAGATGGACATAATATGAGCAAGGCTTAGTCATGGTGAACACTGTCTGCCAACTCCTACCACAGATGACACACACACACACACGGACACAGTCTTTCTCAAAACGTAAGCACACATACAGTATGTCTACTCTGAATGCACTTGCTCAAATGAACTAAACACAAAGATAGTCCCCACATATCTGAACATTCATAAAAACTGCAGGCATAAGCGCAACTATTACACAGTTATATTGGTCAATGACAGGGGATCATAAGGATAAAGTCAAAAACATTTAAATTATATTTCTCCCCTAACCTTAGCTTTGATCCAATACAGATGTTCAAGGTTTCATCTTTTTGCTTTCTTCAAATATTAAGTAGATTATTAAAAAGCAAAGTTCCTACATGACCCTCTACCAACACCTATTGATTGATTTCACAACCACAAGTTGTTTGATCTCACAAACACAAGCCTGTGTGTTTGTGTGTGCTTGTGTGTGCTTGTGTGTGTTTGTGTGTGTATAAGTGTGTGCTTGTGTTCACTGTACATGTGTTTGTGTGTGTGTTTGTACACGTGTGCTTGTGTGTACATATGTTTGTGTGTGTGTTTGTATATGTGTGCTTGCATATGTGTGAGCTTTTGTGTGTGCATTACATGCTTTGCTTCCTATGCTGTAATTTGGATCTAAAAAACCTAGATTTTAAAAGTAGCCAGATGTTTAAGGTATCAAAGTAGAACAGATTGGCATATCTTACATCCACATTTTAAATCAGAGTGACGCTGACAAAATGTACTGATGTTCTGACAAGGTGCTCCACTTGGATACATGTCACTATTTTTGACAGATGAGAGGACTCACAAGAGAGAGGGAAGGTAAGCACAAATTAATACGTGTATTTCAATATTTAATATCCAATTAGTTAAATTATGTTTTTTTCTTGCAATTCTTTACACCAAGTAAAGCTTAAACAATTTCCAGGATCCCAATTACATTGGACAGTGATAAGGAACACTTTGATGTTTCAACAGAGCGTGGAAATATCATGCTTATACTTGGGATTTGAAATTTTATGAAAGAGTTATTAAATATTGATCAGTGGGCCAGCAGCAGAAGGAGATGAACCAGATGAGCTCTGACTCTCTTCGTCGTCTCCCTGGCTCCTCTTCTTTCCTCCAGCAGACTTGCACGCACTTTGGATGTATTTTTCAGAAGCTCCTAGCTAAAGACCAACACAGGGAGAGTCAATAAATATAACTGCAGTGAAAAATAAATCATTTTCCAAGATAAAGGTTTAATATATATATATATATTTTACAGTCGTATGCAAAAGTTTGGGCACCCCTGACAATTTCCATGATTATCATTTATAAATAATTTGGTTTTTGGATCAGCAATTTCATTTTGATCTATCAAATAAGTAGTAGTGAAATTAGGTTTATTGATGAACAGGAAATGTGCAATATGCATCAGAATGAAATTAGATAGGTGCATAAATTTGGGCACCCCATCAGCAATATCACATCAATATTTAGTTGAGCCTCCTTTAGCTGAAATAACAGACTCTAGATGCTTCCTCTTGCCTGTAATGAGTGGCTGGATTCTGGACGAAGGTATTTTGGACCATTCCTCCTCTCAAAACATATTTGCCTAAGTTAGGTTTAATGGTTTCTGAGCATGGACAGCCCGTTTCAAATCATCCCACAGATTTTCAATGATATTCAGGTCTGGGGACTGGGATGGCGATTCCAGAACATTGTACTTGTTCCTCTGAATACATGCTAGAGTAGATTACGAGCAGTGTTTTGTGTCGTTGTCTTGTTGAAATATCCGGCCCAGGCTTAACTTCAACTTTGTGATTGATTCCTCTACATTATTCTCAAGTATCTGCTGATATTGAGTGGAATCCATGCGACCCTCAACTTTTACAAGATTCCCAGTACCGGCACTGGCAACAAAGCCCCACAGCATGATGGAACCTCCACCAAATTTAATTGTGAGTAGCAAGTGTTTGTCTTGGAACGCTGTGTTCTTTTGCCACCATGCATCTTTTTTTCATCAGTCCTCAGCACCTTCTTCCAAAATGAAGCTGGATTGTCCAAATGTATGTTCGCATACCTCAAGCCATTTCTGTTTGTGGCGTGTGTGCAGAAAAGGTTTCTTCCGCATCACTCTCCCATACACCTTCTCCTTGTGCAAAGTGAGCTGAATTGTTGAACGATGCGCAGTGAAACCATCTGCAGCAAGATGATATTGTAGGTCTTTGCAGGTGGTCTGTGGGCTGTTTTTGACCGTTCTCACCATCCTTCACCTTTATCTCTTCAATATTTTACTTGGCCTGTCACTTTTGGTCTTAACAAGAACTTTGCTTGTGGTCTTCCATTTCCTCACTATATTCCTAACAGTAATAACTGACATCTTAAATATCTGCGATAACTTTTTGTAGCCTTCCCCTAAAACATAATGTTGAACAATCATTGTTTTCAGGTCATTTGAGAGTTGTTTTGAGCACCCATATTGTCACTCTTCAGAGGAGAGTCAAAGAGAACAACATTGTGCAATTGGCCAACTTAAATAACTTTTCTCATGATTGGATGCAACTGTCTATGAAGTTCAAGGCTTAATGAGCTCACCAAACCAATTGTGTGTTCCAATTAATCAGTGCTAGGTAGTTACAGGTATTCAAATCAACAAAATGACATGGGTGCCAAAATGTATGCACCCATCTAATTTTTTTAAAATGCAAATTGCACATTTTCTGTTAATCCAATGAACCTCATTTCACTACTGAAATATTACTGTGTCCTTCAGTTATTTGATAGATCAAAATGAAATTGTTGATCCAAACACCCAATTATTTATAAATGAATATCTTGGAAATTGTCAAGGGTGCCTGTAGATTAGTTTGAGGAGGATGTAGATTCCTGTTGATTCATTCATGAGAAAAAAGTAAATTCCTGTAGATTAGTTGATGAGATGGAGGTAGATTCCTATAGGTTCATTTTTGAGGTGGAAGAAGATTACTGTAGATAAGTTAATGAAAGGAAAGTAGATTTCTGTTGATTATTTTATCAGGGGGAAGTAGATTCCTCTAGATCAGTTTATGAGAAGATAGTAGATTCATGTAGATTAGTTTATGAGGAGGAAGTAGATTCCTGTAAATTGAAACCTTAAAAAAATACTGTAATTCCTCAAATAAAAACCGGTAGTCAAATAAACGCCGGGCCTCTGATAGTGGCCGGGGGCGTGGTCAACGCGGACAAATAAAGGCCGGTCTTAAATAAAGGCCGGGGGAATATTACGTGTGTATAATATCCTAGGTGCCTTTCATATAATGTGCATTCCAGTTAAGCGTAATGTACATTTCTATCACTTTAATAGATTCTACAATATATTTATGCTATTTTCGGATTATGGTACTTATCTAAAGCAGCGATACTCACTGCTCCTGTGAGCTGCCATTCAGTAGGTTTTTGTTCCAAACCTAATTTAGCACAAGTGACGCTACTCACTACCAGGTTAAAACGCTAACTCAGGGTAGTCGAAACTTGGGTTGGATGGAACATTTACGGAATGGCAGCTCGCGGGATCAGGAAATATTATCGCTAAGTATAATTGTCCTACCGGTATTTCAGTCAATGCGGCTGTATGTTTTACTCAGCTTGGTGTTGTTTGTATTAACATACATGTAGATGGCAGTAACTACATTGGAAATAACATGGCTCCCATTCAGTGCAAGCGATTGAATCTTCCACAACTTTTTTCAACTACGTATTGGAACGGTTACAAGAAGTATTGAGATTGCGTTAACAACATAATGTAGCAATAAAAGGCAAACTGGAACAAGGATTGACATTAAAATATAGCCAATTAAACTTATCAAACAGAGGGATTCAGAAATAAAGGCCTGCCTCTAACAAATGCCTGCTTCAAATAAAAGGCGGGTGCCTTCTGCAGCAGAGGTAAATAAAGGCCCCTGTCTTTATTTGATGAAATATGGTACAGGGGGTGGTCTGCCCAGATCTAACCTGGTGTATTTTGACAAGGAAGTTACCCTACGTCTGATGTAAGCCCATGGGTTTCTTGCCTAACACTCTCAAGTGTTCCCCTTCTCCCTGGGAAGACAGAACATGGATACATTATTAATAAGAACAATATAAATAATAACCACCAATACTGTATACAAACACAGAATCAGAAATAACATTCACACAAGTAGGCCTACAGTACACACCAACAAGTAATGCTCTCACTCAAAACACAAATACTAAATCACACTAACAGAGAGACACAGAGCACACACAAACATCCCAAGGGAGAAAGAGAGACAATACTAAATCCATAAAGTGGCCACAACCAAATACAGACCCAACGCTCACGCATCAAACAGAGCGCCAACAGCGAGAGCGACTGACAAAGACACAATGGCACATTAATACTGCTGAAGGGATGATGAGATTGATTGAAGATTACAGGAACCAGCTGGGGAGGGAGGAGTCACTGATAAGTGGTGTTGATGACCTGATTAGCACCACCTGCACAGAACTGACAAACTGAACAGAAACAAACACACACAGAACAGGACACAAAGAAATCCTCATTCAATTAGATTGGGGGACATAACACCTGTAGATTAGTTTATGAAAGGAAAGCTGATACCAGTGGATTAGTTTATGAGGGAAGTTCCTGTAGATTAGCTTGAGGGGGATGTAGAATCCTGTAGATTTGTTTTCGAGGGGGATGTAGATTACTTAGATTAGTTCATGAGAAGGAAGTAGATTCCTGTAGATTTGTTTGTGAGTGGAAAGAAGATTCCTGTAGATTGGTTTATGAGAGGGAAGAAGATTCCTATAGGTTTGTTTTTGAGGGGGAAGAGGATTCCTGTAGTTTAGTTCATGAGAGGGACATTGACTCCTATCGTTTAGTTTATGAGGAGGAAGTATATACCTGTAGATCAGTAAATGAGAGGGAAGTAATTTCTATAGATTAGTTCATAAGGGCGAAGTATATTCCTGTAGATTAGTTTATGAGAGGGAAGTAGATTCCTGTAAATTAGGTTATGAGATTGATGTATATTCCTGTAGATCAGTTTATGAGAGGGAAGTAGATCCATGTAGATCAGTTTATGAGAGGGAAGTATATTAGTATACATTAGTTTATGGGGAGGAAGTAGATTCCTGTAGATCAGGTTATGAGAGGGAAGTAGATTCATGTACTGTAGATTAGTTTATGAGGGTGAAGTCAATTCCTGTAGATCAGTTTATGAGCTTGAAGCATATTCCTGTAGATTAGTTTATTAGAGGGAATTAGCTTCCTGTGGATTAGTTTATGTAGTATTTCGTTAATAAGAATTCTGTATGTCTGAGGTATGTAGTATTTCATTAATAAGAATTCTGTATGTCTGAGGTATGTAGTATTTCATTAATAAGAATTCTGTATGTCTGAGGTATGTAGTATTTCATTATTAAGAAGGCTGTAGTTCTGGGGAAATGGTATGGCTACATGATAAATATATGAAAGCTTTAGATCTAGAGTTTGAACCGTTGAGTGGTATAGTGATTTCAGTGGTTTATAGCCACACCTTGTCAATCATAATTGGTATATAAAGATGGTAGCTTTGTCACTGCGTTACTGTGAAAGCAAAGAAACCCATAGGTTAGATTTTTACGTTAGATGCATTCTTACGGCATATGAATATTGTTCATGTTCATCCAGTAGACTGTCTGTGCTGACAGTTTTGAGTTGTATTGTTATTATTATTAATATTATTATTATTAATACATTAATTCTGTATTGTTTGATTTGGAACCCAAGGTGCCAGATTGTCACATAAAAATCTTTAAACTTTCACGATAGAGCATTCATTCCACAGAAAACCTGTCTGTTACTGCAGAAGACGCTTAAAGAAGAGACAGACGAACCAGTACCTTCATTAACGATTTATTGACATTGTGTTTTTTGCCAAAGAACTCGGCGATGTATCAGGCTCTAATCCAGGCAGGTGATATAAGGATTATATGGGCCAAAGACACCTGGATTCATACCCCGCTTACACATCTTAGCCCAGCAGGAAGCCTCAGTGTTTGGAGCATTTAGCTTTTTGCCAAAAGGTTGCTGGTTTGAATCCTGAAGTTGATAAGGTGACTTGTTTCAGGGGCACTGCAGTGACCATGTGATTAAGACACAGATAAGTACTTTAAAACACTGCGTTCTATCATTTAAAGAAAACACATTCTTTATGTCAAAGGACATACAAATGTATACTGTAGACACACTTTGGGCACCACCAATTGTCGTGGAAAATAATCCTTATACGATAGAGAAATATCAATTATCCAAATGGAAAGAATTAATCCATACAGCAGTTCTTATGATCCAAAAAGATTTTATAGAGCAAACATAAAGTCGAGCATCTTCAGCATCAGAATACCAGGGGAAATCAAGTTTCTACATTCATTTTATATGAACCCTTATCAGTTATGCCCACCCATATGATAATTACTGGGGCGGCCCTGATCAACCTCGAGACCTTTTCAACCATTGACATTCACTATTTCAAACCATGGTGTAATTGGTCATCCCTTTATGTTCATTTATGTTATCGTTTTCACACGTGTGTACATGTGTGTACACGTGCCCTCAGATGCCCTTGACAGTAACATCCCATGTTGCACTTGGTGGCACAGAACCTAGAACTCCTTAAACAATGAGGCTTTCAGGCCTGTTTACTCCCAACAGTTCTACTGAGGCCTTGAGGCCTTGAGGCCTCCTGCTTGAGGGTATTTCAATGCACCATTTTGATTTGATACTATTGCATTACCAGGTGTTCTTATAGCAGATTAATAATTATACAGTCTACAAAAACAGTGAGGCCTTCAAGGCCTTAGCTCTAACAGGCTCTAATAGTATATCAGTACATGTCTTTTCGGCTCATATGTTTCCAATATAGGTATGTTCATAATACTCAAAAGTTTTGCCGATTACACTGTTACTCATAATGCATTGATTAACATATCGCTTGATTAAACACATGATTAATATATTGATAACACAATTAGTATATTGCTAAATACTTCAAAGTGACACTCGAGTTGCAGATATACGGCATCCGACTGGTCCAAACATATTTAATGAAAAATATAATGGATCATAAATGGAAATTCCACCACACAATCAATCACTATAAATAAACTCCATTCTGACACTACTTATTATCCATGTTGGTTTTTATATTATCTTTAATAGTTTGTCAGTCAGCATATGCCTGTTTCTGCCATAGAATAATGTAGTCTTTATTATTCTAGCTGCAGAGTATTTACAGTTCACTTATCCACAGACCCACTGTCATTATAAGCGATGGTAGCAGAGGGGGTACGTCTGTATTGATTAAAGATCATTAAGCAAAAACAATGCTTTGCATTTGCCCAGGGGGTTATGGGTAGTCCTTCAGATATATCCCTCTCTACTGAACTTGACAAGAACGAACAATGAAGCTGCGTTTGGTTGTGTATGTGCACTGTATGTGTGTGCAAGTCTGAGTACGAGCGTGGACCCAGCTTTCACGAAACACACACACAATGTAGCCCAACCACACCAGAGTAATATCTTTATATAATAATTTAACATTTCTCTCTCTTTGAAGGTTATTGATTGAACATTATCTGTCAATTTGTCCTTCTCAGATCACTGTTTGAAATGACTGCATGACAATCTATTCACGGACCCCGCCCAGCTTCCACATGCTGTTCTAATGTGTTTTCAGTCTCCTCTACACACACACACTGAGTCTTACTTCATTGATTAGTCATGGCTGGTGATGGAAATCTATGGAATGGATTAATGATGTTCCATAAACGTGCGTTACTCTGGGACACTTCCACTACTTTTTGTCCAGCAAATGAAACATCTCCTCTTTCTTGAGGGCACTGCGGTCAGTTTGCTCCTTTTTTCAGTTTAAGCCGGGCAGAAGAAGGGCGATTGGGTTTAACTTTTTCCATTATTATTAATGCTTTTCCATCAGAACTTCCCACTATAGATCATATCTGCATCTCGAATGGTCACTTATTATTCCATATTCCCTATACATGGGCCACAGGTTTACCAGTACTGCATTATTAAGAGGAGTGAGGCATTTGTGATGCAGCTGTCTGTTGCTGAAATTGTTCAGGGTAGTCTAAGGGATGGGTTAAAACCGTGTTCCACTGGCCTTCCACTCTTTGAGTTATGGCCTACATGAGTGAATTAATGCAGAGGAGGTCATTTCAGGCTCGTTGAGTATCAACTGTGCTATTGCATTGCCCTGTACAGTAATTAAATGAGGGTTTTCTAGGTCACTGAAGCAATAAAAGTACTTGGTGGAATATTCAGAAGTAGTCCTAGTTTTTGTCTGGCTCAGCATCTCAGGGTTATGGAGTCTTTCTAGGACTCCATTAACTAACCACCATGCAAGGGCCCATGTGGACCCAGTATAAAAAAACTGTTGATTCAGGCAGTAATAACACAAGTGTAACTCTCCGGTAGGTGTTTAAAGCAAATAACAAATTTAAAATATTTTGGGAATTAGCGGTAAAGTCAGTATTTTTGGGGGGTCAACAGTAAGAAGCATAGGAAAGGAAGAAAGGCCAGTAGGGGGAGACAGAGAGGAAGGGCATGGACAGCAGCTGAGCAGGGGCTCGAATCCCTGTAACCGGCGTGCATTTGTGATCCAGAGTACCTTGTAACCGGCGTGCATTTGTGGTCCAGA